>NQII01002635.1:63318-75051 GCA_002778355.1 Clitarchus hookeri | reverse complement strand
GGGGGGGATGGGGGGGAGGGAGTATAATAAAAATCCTGACAGATTAATTAAATTTATTTTGAGCTTACGATATTCTTCGTTAAATGCCATTCTGAAGTAAAAATTGGCTTTGCCGTAATGTTGGTGCGAACTGTTGGCGTAAATAATTTTACTTAGACATTATACAAACGTTGGGCCATACTCATCCAAGAACTCCCAGTCTGCCGCAAGAGGCTTACAATAAATAAAATTAAAAAAGTCTAAACTGATGGCAATAAAATAAGTTGATTAGTTTCCCTTCGGTGATGGAGTTTACCTTACAATACTAAACATATTTTTCGGAAACAAAACGCACATGACACGCAATATTTCACACTTGATTTTCTTAACCAAACTTCTACAAGTGGCGCTATCGGCATGTGAAACGCAACGACAATGGTAGCAGCGATAATTCCATACATTATCCGTCAAATAAAACCCATCTTATTTATTCATGGTAATGCAAGTTTTACACAATATTTTACAGTCGCCTAAAGAAAACCGATTTTTTTTTTTTTAAGAGAGAGCGAGAACTGATAATTTTATTTATAATCACATATTAAAATTGTAATGGTTGAGTGGACAAAGTTTTTAGGAAAATTATAATAAACTAGGAAATATTAATAAGGGTAACAATTTGTTATAACAATTACTAGAGTAAATTAACCAAATAATTCCTAGGTAAAAGCACTTAGCATGCCTGTAGAAGTCTTATCAAAAATCGGTCTTATTATGGGCCGAATATTTCGCCCTTACGTTGTCGGCTGGCTTCAATTGGCCTTATAAGTTACTGAGAGTTATAGCATAAATAAACACGTAGACATTTCAAATGTAGTCTCATCGTAGTCTCTAAGCAATTTAAGTATAGCCTAAATTTTTTGCATTATGCAGTCCAAAAATTTAAGAAATTCTCTTGAACAAGACCTCTTACATTTGGAATAATGATATCATTTCGGATTTGAAACGAACTTTGGTCTTGTTTTTTATGTTTTGTCCACAAATATCATTATGTTTTAATTATTCCAAAGTTTAATATCACCACTTTAAGAAGTTTTTTTAAGGAAGAGCAGGACTAAAAATTAATTATTGCAGAAAATTTCCCAAATAGCACATGGATTTGCTGAAGAAATTCATAGATGTAAATTATTTTTTAATAAAATTTGATAATAATTGTTTTTACTTTACAAAGGTTATGTAGTAAATAAAAATTTCAAACATGTTAGTTTGAAAGTTTACAGAGATTCTTAATTTCCGAAAGAGTTTGTTTAATTCCGTCCTACAGCCCAATAAATCGTAGTGACAGGGTTTCTCTGAACATCACGAAAATTCCGAGTTAAACATATTTAACATTAAAATATATTTTGAGAACAATAACTAATGCATATGATTTCCCCATGCCCCTCCAAAACAAATAAATTGCTTACTAGCACGTACTTAACGTGACTCTTTTGGAAAATGCAGGAGCAACTGCAAAACTTTGTGTGAATACTGCGTTAATTTTTTATTCCATCGCAGCTTCTGTACTTGCGCATGAGCAGCACGTCAACAGCGCTGCCACTACTGCATCGAGTAGAAATAAATGTCTCCACATCACCTAGACTTTGCTAACAACAAACGTGGATTGCAATGGAAAAACCTGCAATGATCAGAAGAAACACAGGTAAATATTTCCAATAATTTGGTCGTTTATAGTTTTTAAAGAGCTTCGGGCCTTCTGCCATTTATCTTCCTACAACACAGCAGCCAACCTTACAAACACATTTTTCTCGTTTCTGGATGTAAACTTTTATTCTAAACGTGTGTGCGCGCGGTTTTAGATTTTACAGAAAATTTCATGATTCAAATTCCAGTATCTAAAGTACTTGAGCATTTTGCCTAGTAATAAGATACTTGAATGTCCATAACCTCTCAAGTCATCTCATCGTATATTAATTTCCACTTTAGAACCCCATTTTCTAACTACGGTCCGAGCCACAAGCCAAACATAGGCTGGTTAAAAATCTGCCAGTGAAAAAATTACAAAGTTGTAATTTTCTAACGGAATCGTTGAAATAGGTATAGTCTGTTCACAGTTAATTAAGCAATCTTGAAATAACTACCTTAACTGAAGGCGTTGGCCACGAAATAATTTATTTTATATTTATACTGTATAATGTTTAACTTTAAGACATCAGTTATTTCTCTTTCATAGCAAAAAAAAAAAAGGAGCGCATAACTTGTGCACAGAAACGAAATTATTCACACTGGAAGAAGGTGCCAAGAGCTACTCTAAAACATATATATTTATAAAAGGAAATGTTTTTGCAATTTTCAAAAATTTTTGAAAGTAAGGGAAATCTTCCATTTCTTTTTATTTGTGTCTGCACCTAAACTTTGTAAAATATTTTTTGCTAAGTATACGTTAAATTTAATTAAAACCGTATACAGTTGCCCTTGTTAAATTTTCTGCAAATATTTCGGTTTACTTTATTGTAACTACATTACAAAAACAGTACAGTATTGACATTAGCTTGTCATTTTGCAAAAACCATGCAAACTAAAATAAAAAATTCATCTGAGGAAAAATTAGTTACGTTTAATGTCTACAAGTTGAAAAGTATATGGTGAAAATATAACATAAAGTTTTCCGTGGCAAACGCTCTTAAGGTCTACTTTTCGCCTAATTTTGCATCCTTCTAGCATATGTAAAATTTACATTGCCATAGGCCAAGTGAGTATTGATGTTCCAGTCTAGTGGAAATGTGAAGTTATTAGAAACCTTAATATGATGTTAGTAATATGCCGATTCGTACTATTAATGTATCTAAGGAGAAAAAAACAACAAATTGAATTGCCATAAATTTTAAAATNTTAATGTATCTAAGGAGAAAAAAACAACAAATTGAATTGCCATAAATTTTAAAATTACATTCGCAGTATGTCAAGTATTATATAGGCTGTTTACGATAAAATTAGCACTTTCGAAAGCCTTGCTTAAGATCTACTTGTATGCATTTGTGTAGTCTTCCGCACTATTTAAAATTAACATTGCCATGGGAAGCAGTGACTTTTTTCTAAGGTTGATTTCAAAAGTGCTCACTTTATCGCGAACAGACTTTAACTATTTTACCTAATTATCTGCCAACTTACTGTAGCACGCGTGCAGTTAATGGATATAGTCAATTCACGGTTACTTTTCCGAAGCCCTGCTAAGTTCTANAGGAAGAGCAGGACTAAAAATTAATTATTGCAGAAAATTTCCCAAATAGCACATGGATTTGCTGAAGAAATTCATAGATGTAAATTATTTTTTAATCAAATTTGATAATTATTGTTTTTACTTTACAAAGGTCATGTACTAAGGAAAAATCTCAAACATGTTAATTTGAAATTTTACAGAGATTCTTAATTTCCGAAAGGGTTTGTTTCATCCCGTCCTACAGCCCAATAAATCGTTATGTCAGGGCTGCTCTGAACATCACGATAATTCTGAGTTAAATATATTTAACATTAAAATATATTTTGAAAACAATAACTAATGCCTATGATTTCCCCATGCCCCGCTAAAACAAATAAATTGCTTACTAACACGTATTTAAAGTGACTCTTTTGGAAAATACAGGAGCGACTGCAAAACTTCGTGTGAATACTGCGCTAATTTTTTATTCCATCGCAGCTTCTGTACTTGCGCATGAGCAGCGCGTCAACAGCGCTGCCACTACTGCATCGAGTAGAAATAAATGTCTCCACATCACCTCGACTTTGCTAACAACAAACATGGATTGCAATGGAAAAACCTGCAATGATAAGAAGAAACACAAGTATATATTTCCAATAATTTGGTCTTTTACAGTTTTTAAGAGCTTCGGGCCTTCTGCCATTTATCTTCCTACAACACAGCAGCCAACCTTACAAACACATTTTTCTCGTTTCNCTTCGGGCCTTCTGCCATTTATCTTCCTACAACACAGCAGCCAACCTTACAAACACATTTTTCTCGTTTCTGGATGAAAACTTTTATTCTAAACGTGTGTGCGCGCGGTTTTAGATTTTACAGAAAATTTCATGATTCAAATTCCAGTATCTAAAGTACTTGAGCATTTTGCCTAGTAATAAGATAATTGAATGTCCATAACCTCTCAAGTCATCTCATCGTATATTAATTTCCACTTTAGAACCCCATTTTCTAACTACGGCCCGAGCCACAAGCCAAACATAGGCTGGTTAAAAATCTGCCAGTGAAAAAATTACAAAGTTGTAATTTTCTAACGGAATCGTTGAAATAGGTATAGTCTGTTCACAGTTAATTAAGCAATCTTGAAATAACTACCTTAACTGAAGGCGTTGGCCACGAAATAATTTATTTTATATTTATACTGTATAATGTTTAACTTTAAGACATCAGTTATTTCTCTTTCATAGCAAAAAAAAAAAAGGAGCGCATTACTTGTGCACAGAAACGAAATTATTCACACTGGAAGAAGGTGCCAAGAGCTACTCTAACACATATATATTTATAAAAGGAAATGTTTTTGCAATTTTCAAAAATTTTTGAAAGTAAGGGAAATCTTCCATTTCATTTTATTTGTGTCTACACCTAAACTTTGAAAATAATTTTTGCTAAGTATACGTTAAATTTAATTAAAACAGTATACAGTTACCCTTGTTAAATTTTCTGCAAATATTTCGGTTTACTTTATTTGTAACTACATTATAAAAACAGTAAAGTTTTGACATTAGCTTGTCATTTTGCAAAAACCATGCAAGCTAAAATAAAAAATTAATCTGAGGAAAAATTAGTTACGTTTAATGTCTACAAGTTGAAAAGTATATGGTGAAAATATAACATAAAGTTTTCCGTGGCAAACGCTCTTAAGGTCTACTTTTCGCCTAATTTTGCATCCTTCTAGCATGTGTAAAATTTACATTGCCATAGGCCAAGTGACTATTCATGTTCCAGTCTAGTGGAAATGTGAAGTTATTAGAAACCTTAATATGATGTTAGTAATATGCCGATTCGTACTCTTAATGTATCTAAGGAGAAAAAAACAACAAATTGAATTGCCATAAATTTTAAAATTACATTCGCAGTATGTCAAGTATTATATAGGCTGTTTACGATAAAATTAGCACTTTCGAAAGCCTTGCTTAAGATCTACTTGTATGCATTTGTGTAGTCTTCCACACTATGTAAAATGAACATTGCCATGGGAAGCAGTGACTTTTTTCTAAGGTTGATTTCAAAAGTGTTCACTTTATCGCGAACAGACTTTGCCTATTTTACCTAATTATCTGCCGACTTACTGTAGCACGCGTGCAGTTAATGGATATAGTCAATTCACGGTTACTTTTCCGAAGCCCTGCTAAGTTCTANGACTTACTGTAGCACGCGTGCAGTTAATGGATATAGTCAATTCACGGTTACTTTTCCGAAGCCCTGCTAAGTTCTACTTCCAGGATATTCCTCCGCCTACGCAAACGTAGCTTAACCGCGTCTAGAAAATTACACCCAAAGGACGACGTGCCTCATTCGTGCGCACTCACTTCAATAATATTCTACAAAAGAACTATTTCTTACTATGCATTACAATTTTTTTTTCTCACTGTTTTTATTCGTATTAATTATAAATGAGTAATTACAATTTATAAATAAAATATAAATAAAAGTTCAATGTAACCAAAAATAAGATACTTTTGTGTTAACAAAAGTATAAAATGCTTGTGATATAGGACGTATTTAGTAAACAATTCAACGCATCATACCTAGGGAATTTTTCAATGGTTTAGTTAAAAAAAAGTGTGAAGAAACCGCGAATAGACTTTGGTGATTATTTTCCAAGGTTGATTTCAAAAGTGCCCTCGCATAACCGTGAACAAGCTATACATAACAGGGCACAATTGTTACTACAAGGTGGTGTTCCCTTTTCCCCCTCTCTGGGGAAAATCGTATCTAACGCCAGTGACTCGCGTTCACCCGACATGTACAATGGCACGCAAGATATGAGCGACACGCAAATGGTGCGGTACCTGACGTGACACGCCATATTAATTATTACCTCGAGCAACCATTCTCGTGCACGACCTTTCACGTGACGACCGGGAAGCAGATCTGGATGCGACGTAACTCAATCGCGTGAGCACACGAGCATGTACCAGGGCGTGTCTACTCTCTACAGCCATCAAACAGTGGCTGACTTGTAAATACTGCGTATTTCATTTTCAGAAAGATAAATACATAAGGCGTTTTTGAATAACACGTCTAAATTCATACCACAGCATCAATGGACCCATCAACTAGTACTAGTNAAATACATAAGGCGTTTTTGAATAACACGTCTAAATTCATACCACAGCATCAATGGACCCATCAACTAGTACTAGTCTCGGCTCCAAGAGAGTTGGGTCTTGTTCTTTCTCCGCCGTTTATGGATCCATTAAGGCCTCCTGAAAATAAATAAAACACTTTTCTACTCAAAACGTACAGAAAATTTGTTTGTCGGCACAAAAATGTAATTTTTCAGAAAATATCTTCACCCACTTCACCAATGCCTCTTCTCAAACAAGCCAAACGTGGGAAAATCAAACGCGGCGCGGTTTGTGCGTGTGTCATTGCTAGAGACATGAAAAATTCGCGAGTTCAATGACCTGCAGGCTAGACTTTGCAGTCTTATGTACAAATTTGTCAATATCAACTGCACATTGGTTGTCTGCTGCCACAGTGGAAGGCTACTATTGGGCCAGCGTTCTCCAGGAGGTGTCGAACACCGTGTGGACCAATGTCTAAAGTTATATAAATACATGTGTTTTTAATCGTATCTCGTCCCAAAATGAATCCGCGAATTCTTGAGGTCTCTAGTCATTGCATATGTATTACTGACGTCATACGGAGCCACATACACAGCCAAAACTATCTCAGACCCACGTTGGTATACTCGGGGGTCCCGTGATCTCCGAGTTAAACAGTGGTAACGGCTAGTACTAGAATGGATAACCGCCACGTTGCGTTTGTTCATGTAAGCTATATTCAGCCGCAAAGGCATTGTACTACTGAAGCACAGTGGTGCGGCCCACTCCGTGCAAAGGGGGGTGGGGCAGAACTCTAGTTGCATTTACTATTTTCGCATGTGATTTAACACTCACAGTGTTCGCAAGAAGCGATAAATAAGCGATATGCATTCCGAGAAGATGTACGAGACAGCCACACGAACCAAATATGGAGTTTGAGCGAAGCCTGATAATAGGGCTGCAATAATAAAATTGTACGGCGTGCCTAATTACCCGACATTTATGCAATTTGCAATTCACAAATGGTTTAGAGAGACGTGGACGCGAGAATGTACCCACAGCCAGGGNACCCGACATTTATGCAATTTGCAATTCACAAATGGTTTAGAGAGACGTGGACGCGAGAATGTACCCACAGCCAGGGTCGGCGAAAGATGTTGGCCATTAGGGAGTCAAGGGTCTAGACTAAAAATAAATTCATGTATTTTAAATTAAAATTAACACTAGCAAGTATTAGAATATCGCAGAAAAATACTTAATAACTAATTGAGGCTTACTCAAAACTTCCGTAATACATATACATTATTTATTTTAACGTCATAACTGATATTGTATATCCGATCATACAAATTCTTGAAATGCTGCACCATTCTACTTGAATCATATTTGAAAATAATACCAAAATCTGTCTTTGCGTGCGGCATTAATTTAACAACAAAAGTCGTAATTTTAGTCCGGATTTATTATTTCTTCTGATAAACCGACTCTTACAGCAGATTAGCTTCGTTTTATTCAAACACAAACGGTATGGAAAGTGTAGTGTAGTGTAGTGTAGTGTAGTGCAGCTACACCAGATTTCTAGTCCGGTGCGAGTACACCAGAACAGTGAAAAGAAACGACGTTGTTGTTAACATTCCTGTAGACTTAGCGCTGTGTTTGGAAACAAGTTCTTGCATTGGTATCAGTTTTGGTAATTAAATATTTTCAGGTGCGGATGACTTTTGACGCCACTCCAGTTTTATTTAACGTATGTTATATTTGATTCATAGCTTTTCGTTCCAATTTCGAAATGGACATTCACTGATTATTAGATAATGCATTCGTTGGAAAGCAGTTCTTGGAAATGGGCATTGAAGACGGCATGGAAATGTAGCAATAGTTAGCAGATAACATCACATACTGCTTTTATGCTTAAGAGCAACTACTTTAAAACTTTAAAACCTAGTTACATTAATTTCACAGCAGCCCTAATGCTGGTTATACCTGTGTGCACACGTAATTAACATTCACAAGTTTTTGCTACATCAGTGACAGTAATAGTAGCCTACGTTCAAATAAATGTTATCAGTTCCTTGCTATTTCACACGTACAGAAATAACTGGAATGGTCAAAGTTCCTAGTTCAATTCGAGAGATGTGTTTCTCAGCAAACAAGATAGCCATTTACCTTAAAAGTATTTCCATTTGCTAACAATTCGCTGTGCATATCTTACGTGAGCGTGGGAAAACTGTGGAGTGTTGAGGTTATATTTCTTACTAAGACATGGAAATATCTCAATGCCCACTTTTTAAACTTACAGTTAATTGAAATTAATGTATATTCGTCATTGCCGTTTACCAGTGCACTTCCACTGTTATCTTGAAGAATTGAAACAACCTTCATATTACACTGGACAAACTATTCAGTGGTCACACACAAATTTCGCACGCTTTTTTTATTACCCTACACCAGCTACACCTATTCCAGAGCAGATGTAAATTTTGCTGCGCCAAATTACACCAGTTGAATGAAATGCTCACTGTCAACTAGTCTTGCGTAATATCCATTTGAAAAAAATGATTTTGGTGCAGTTTTCCTTGCCGGTGTAGATACACCAGTTGAATGAAACAAAGCTATTATTAGGAGTGATATGACCCCCCGATCCCCTGGTTCCGCCGCCCATGCCCATGGCTAACAGGTAGGTTCTGGATGACCCCAAAAGACCACCAGGCCCAAGGATCATATTATTACCGAACAGGCGCGCACAGAACCAGTGGCTTTCTTGTCCATTATCCAGGGACGTGTGACAGCTTCGCTAGAGCACTGCACTTCTGCCATGATCATTTCCAGAAGGCTAGCACAGGCAAATATGCAATCTCTGCAGCTATGTGTTTTGCCATTGATACCTCAAAGTCATTACCTTTTGTAGTCGTATAAGCTATTCACAGAAAAGTGAGCACTTTTGAAATCCAACAATTGAAAAAAAAATCGCCCACCCCCCTCACAACTCATGCGTCCAGCAAACATCCGAAGTAGACTTTGGGACGATCAACCGTGTAACTGACCCGTACAACTCGGATCCCGCCACGGTATACAATATTTAGGGTTGCTCGTCTTCCTTGGTAACTTTGACAAGAAAAACGCTGACATCAATGCTATACTACTGTAACACTTTGACTTTCACACTCTACGACTAGTTACTTGATAAACAACGTTATCTCAACTTTCTCCGGTGTCAATGTCATGTCCATGTTTACATCTATACTACATTTAATACTTCTCCAAGTACACCTTGACACCCTTCTCAACACACTAACTCACAGTATTGACCAAAAAAATTGTGGTGCCAGCTTTGCCTTCTTACTTTCCCCAACTCATATATATTCAACATTGACATAGATATTACACAATACCACAGTATGCTTGGCAATCATGCAGTCATATGGAATAAAAAGACTTCCTTTCTGCAATATATCAACTGGTGCTCCCTAGAACTATTCAAGCTTGTGGGCACGAGTGAGGGTGTGCATAATGGTATTGGTGCAAGTGCATTAATGGTTCTAATTTATTCTGTGTAATTATTTCATCAGTGTATATCATCAGGGTATGTCATAATATCATCAGTGTATTTATTAATAGCATCAGTGTATATAATTAATATCATTTGTTTTATCATCATTGGAGACAGTCTGCACAGCCACAGCCAGAGACATGTGGCATTTTACATTTGACAGTACTGTGGTTGGTACGATGGAAACATTTAGAATTAGTATAGTCATTTTATTGTGTATTGTTTAAGAGAAAATTATGTCATCTTAATTAAATTTAATTCGTGCCCCTTTCATCTCATTATAATTTTTTAGTGTATATTGTGTTTCATCGTTTCGCCGCTTGGCATCAGCTGAGCTCAGGTAGCTTAAGCCGGCCATGATCTGCCCAGTTCTCGTCAGTACTTCAACACATCCAGACGTGTAAGTCTCTCGCTCCACAGAGACCCTCGGTGCAGACATCATCAGTTTAACTTGTATCCATCGGCATCGGTCTTAAATTGAATCATTATTTTTTATCTGTTTCATTATTTTACTTGTATAGCGCTGAGGGGAGAGCGACGTTATTCCTATCGGAGAATTGTGAAGTACATTAGAGTTTAACATTGTAAAGACCATGTGGTCGCTCGCAGTTTCCGGGCCATTGAGGCCATGTGTTTTATATTATAGTTGTGTGTGCAGCAAGGAGTCTCAGGTAATAAATACCTCAACAAGCATCGTTCGTAATTGTTTTATTTGTAATTAGTTAAGGTGTGCGAGGCGGCCTACAGCCTCGCCATCGTGTGTGATGGAGTGTTCACCAGAGTCCCCTAGGCCATCGATCGAAGCGACCCTCATCTCATCAGCTCACTGCAGAGCTGTGGCGCCGGGCACATATTTCATACATCCTCAGCTCTGGTAACACCGTGCATCAAGTTGGCTTTCCCAACTAGGGACGGGAATTTCACAGAGCCAGTGCTTGACCACGTCAACTTGCAAAACAAGGCATGTTGTATTTGATTTTTCAAGGTACTCCCATTTCCCCCTGCTTCGTTCCCATTAGGGCTAAAGTCCTTGGAACCCCAGGAAAATGTCACTGCACAAGAGGTGGGGACAGCATATATGCCTAGCAATCCCTCAAAATATAATAAAACTCTTTCAAAAAGTTCTTTAAAAATGTTTTTCTACTTAATAATTTTACATAATTTTTACCTGTTCTATAAACACTCTTTTAAAAAAGTTTTCCTGGTCAATAAACCTAAATTCTTCAGTCCTTAAAAAAAAAACTTCTTGTGTGAGTTTTACTATAATTACTGGCTTTTACTGTTCCACTACCTGCAGTACTTCCCCAACAATTCTCACCCAATTCTCACCATAGAGTTGCCTCCCCACTCAAATTCTGGGGTCATTTATGTTAGCACTGTTATCACAAACTAGCTATTGGGTTCTGAGAGATATGTAAGTTTCACTAGCCCATATTTGCATTTTTAACACCATCCACTTGAAAAAGAGATCTCACTTTGCCTTGCATACTACTTTCATGTTATTAGAAGCATGTTTTTCCGCCTGTTACTTTGTATCATAAACAACACAAAATTAAACTCAATACATTTCTAAACTAAGGTGTACATGCCAAACCGATACTTTAAATAAACTGAACCATATAAAATGCATATGCATAAGTTCAAATACCACGATACAATTGGTTCTTATGGCTGTGTGAATGCACTTAAAAAACAAACCATCCACGATCACCCAACGTGTATGTGCTTATAATTGCATGCGCACAATGTAACGAAATTCGACAGTGAATGTGGTAGGGGTATGACCCAACGAGAATATGCATATCGTCTAGCTATATGCAAAACACAAGGTACACAATATAGCATATGGTTATATTTAAAACTGACAGAAAATCAGTTCATGTAATAAGCAAGTTAAAAAA
>NQII01002635.1:12696-63176 GCA_002778355.1 Clitarchus hookeri | reverse complement strand
AATTTTACTTACATTGTGCTGTGAAAAATTTGTTAGTGACAAAAATTGTATAATAAAATTTTGAAAGTGTTTTCAGGTATTTGAGGTGAATTAAACTAAAATTAACTTCAAATAAGCAAGGTACACAACATGGCAAATGGTTATATTTAAAACCGACAGAAAATCAGTTGATGTAATAAACAAATTGACAAATCATTTCAATCATATAGTTTGAATTCAATTATGATATGGGACAAGATTAGAATTAATACAAGTGTGAAATGGTGACATATGTAAAAAAATTTTAGTTTAGTTACACCAAAGAAGTATAACTTCTAATGTGTGTACGTAAGTACACACACCCATTTTTATTTTAAGGTTACTGGCTACCAATAGCTGATGGGATCTAGGACTGTGCAATATGACGATACACTGACCATGAAACAATATTTCTGAAATAACACAACTGTGATATGATATGTCGAGCAATACATCATGTATCGCAATATTAGAAATATCCTACCGGTATATTAGCTGTATATGATGTTGGCAATATCTGCTTCAATACAGGTGTTATTGAATATCTGCATAGTGCAAACTGTCTAATAATGTGAATAAAAACAGTGCAACCTCACATGTTTTTCTTTATTGCTAGACTTCGCCACATAACTTGACTTAAGGATCTATCCCAACCAACCAGCTTATTCAGGATAATTCATTTGTGTTATTTTCAGTATTAATTAATGTATCATTTAGTTAGTGTTAATTGGCATGCGGAGAGACGTTGCAGTTCCGCACTTAGTTCAGTCACAATACTAGCAATGTGCACATCACAGCGGGCGACCACGGTGCTATTGGGCCAGCTGTGAATTGCTCATGGTTAGCAACCATACATCACACAACAGCAACTTATTCATCAACGATGTGGACGATACTGGGAGTAGGGCACCCTGGTTGATCTACCACGACCCACAACAACATCTGAGCAAACTGTAAAGTATTGTCTGCAGGACATCTCTGGACCGGTAAGTGTTTTCCCCGCCATAAATGTGCAAGAAATAGGGCGCACCTGCGACTTCATCTCATATTCCCTTGCCCACTTACTAACACCGCACCTCATCATGTTTTGCCTCTTTAAATCCACCTTGTCTGCATTCTGGAACCTGACTCCCATCAGGTTCCTGTTTCCGATGGGAGGTACCATTTACATCCATAATTCATTTTTGTTAAGTGGTATTGTTTCTATGGAAGTTAGGGAGTAGCCTTGTAACATCTTTTGTGAATCCGAAATCTTGTGAAGGAGATGCCTCCTTTGAGTACCAAAACAAAGCATTGTCGCATCAGCTGCTGCATAAAATTATCTTGGTTATTTGGTGAATTACAAGGTGCTAGGAATAATTATGTTTATGCAATCCAACAGATTTTTTGTATGACCAAGCCTGTGCTACGTTCTGATTTCACGATTCCTTAATATAACTTAAGGCACTGGAGTAACAAACACAATTTTAATGCATTTTGCGGTAGGGGTTTAACTGACTATTTTCTAGAATAATTGTATCAAATGTGCTAAATTTTGGGCAGTATAAGTGCTCATTGATATAGAAAAGCTTATAATTCTGACATGAACCTTGCATCCATGTGTGCTCTCATGACCACTTGTACCTCGCAGTCACTTACACCACCTAGCTGTCACCGGGCCAAAGTGAACACTCGGCTGCGAGTACGTCAGTATGGGTCGGCGAGAACATAACACACCCACCTCGTAGTCATGTACTGCATGACTCAAGTGACAGTCTTGCTTTATTTACCTCAAGTGTTAACTCTTGTAGGAAAATAAAAAGCGGTCCAACACGGTGTCCCCCCGAAAGCCACATCCGTCAGGTACCCCAGTAATTAAAAGGACCATTGGTGCAGCTGGCACCGTGACGACCGACGTCCTTCCCACCTGCATGACGTTGACCAGCCTGCTGGCTGGGATATCAGTGCTATGTGATCGCAATTGTAGTTAAACAGTGGGGAATAAAATCCCGAAGCAATACAAAGTGTTAAAAATGCTGTAGCCAAATAAATTAAATTAATTAATTTATTAAAACCCCAAATGAATGTGGCTATCCACACCCCTTTTCAGGGATGGACTCGTCCTGCACACCCAAGCTGGAACACTTGGACTCGCCCATCGGCGAAACAAACCTGCAAACTGAAATATACTTGCGAAATGTCGGAAGCTGAAATGCATTTTAGTATGTTAAATTTTTGAAAGGGTAATTATGTATGTTCTTCACAGTGGACTACATGTCACAGTCACAAACATAGTTAACACTGAATTAATCATGTGGATGTCACCAATATATTGTTCACCATGAAATTGTATTTTTTATCATATTAATTAGCATGAAGAGGGTTCATATTGTTTTTCACATAATTTTTGGAACTTACTTAGGCCACCATTAGCAGAAGCCAAAGCCATAATTTTAGTCTGACTTCAGCACTCGGCCCAGCCAGCAGCATAGGAGTCTCGCTCCACGCGGACCCCCTTGGCACATTCATTTTAGGCTGCTTTCAATTTCAATTCAATAGTATTTTCGTGTAACCAGAACATTTTGCTAAATTTTTGCTGAGGGGACTATCAGCTGTCTTCCTGTCATAGGACTTAACTCGTACCTTGTAACAGCACCTAATTTTCATGGCTTAAGCCCTTATTGAGCAGCAATGACCACCGACAGATCGCAGTGCCGGGTTCACATAAACTTATCACATATCACCGTAAGTGCATATATATCAGAGAAGTAAGTAAACATCTTTAATGACCACGGGTGTTTTATTCACTTTACCCTTTGGGGGTACTTCGGATGCTGCACCCTTTTGCAGCAGTAACAAGTGTAAGTAAAGTGTGCGAGGTGGCCTACAACTTCGCCAGCATAAAGATTGAAACAACTAGGTATGTGCAATTATTGGCAAGTTCATCATTCATAAGGACAACAGATCGACAGAGGACTCCAGGGACACGCGGGCCATCGACCCTCTCACTAACTCATGCTTACTGAGTTATTGCGCCGGGAAATTTCACCAGTTTTCGCCTTAACCTGGCAAGCCGGGTAAGGCAGGAACCTACATCAACATCCCTGAAACCCTCTACACCACAATTCAAATAGTTTTTCAAATGCAACACATCTGTACCCAAGAAAGAGAATTTTAAAATTTCCTGTTTTGTAAATTTAAATTAAATGACTTCGCAAAACATGCTCATTATTTCTCTCCAAACATTTAAATAATACATAATGTCTACTCAGTCCTTGAGGAGAATGTCTATTTTATAGCAATTAAGCCACCTTTGTTATTATATGNATGTCTACTCAGTCCTTGAGGAGAATGTCTATTTTATAGCAATTAAGCCACCTTTGTTATTATATGTGGAGCCAACCTCATCGGTAAATATTTCGTAATACCAACTACAATCTTTTTAGCTCCAAGATTGTTACCTTCGTTTGTAGTAACTCTATGCTCTTTAATTTGAAAATAGAGTTCCGGATCTACGGTGGGGGAAGTGTTTAGAAAATAAATGTGAACCAAGGGGATGGANCTTTAATTTGAAAATAGAGTTCCGGATCTACGGTGGGGGAAGTGTTTAGAAAATAAATGTGAACCAAGGGGATGGATTCTTCTAGATCCAGCAGTTCGAAAATGGATGCAAGTTATTCCAGCATGGATTACAGTCCAATTCCCGTTAAAGAAGGTGTTGGAAGGTATAATTTCATCGCATATGTGGGAAGCGGCAGTGGAATTTTTAAAGGTGCGTTTCGAAGACGATCCACGTATTCAATATGAAAATGCCAAAAAAAGTGAGAGACTTATTTTTCTACGTATCAAACTTGCATAGAATAACATATAAACCTAAAAAAAACACTTCCTAGGAAAATTCAAGCAATAACTTAATATCCACAGATCATCAATTTACGTATATGATGACTGGTCCAGTTTTTATGGATAATACTTCACTACAAAGTTTCGTCTACCTAGAATCAGCATTTGTTTATTCACCATTTCATTATATTCTTACTGCATACTAGATGCTATTTGGAAGTTTCTACAGTTTTTTCGGTAATTATTAAGTTTACGGGGTTTTNATATTCTTACTGCATACTAGATGCTATTTGGAAGTTTCTACAGTTTTTTCGGTAATTATTAAGTTTACGGGGTTTTTCTGTAAAAATAAAAATAATTCACGGAAAATGGTAAATTTCCACTCTACTAATGATGCAGAACACGAATATANTTCTGTAAAAATAAAAATAATTCACGGAAAATGGTAAATTTCCACTCTACTAATGATGCAGAACACGAATATACGAAGGTCATTAACGTTCGACTAATTTCGTAATATGTGCCCACCTAACCTAACAGAACCTAACCCCACAATTGGTGAATCACTATTTTACATTGTTAAACTAACCTAGGATTGTTGGGTTTTACACTAACCTAGGATGTTTGGGTTTTACACTAAGCTACGAATGTAAGATTGTAGGGATTTAAAGGAACCGTAAAACACACCAAAAGAATGTAAATTGACTCACCTAGGTAGGGAAGAGGTATAATTCCTCTGATGTTAATAGACGTAAACATAATTCAAAGTTTTTTTTAATATGTTCTACTTATTTTAACATTACGCCCTCTCGAATATGAACAAGGTAAGCTGTGCAAAACCCATTAATGCAACTTTTGTAGGTCTGGGACATTAAGTTCAGAAACGTAATCAAACTGGCAATACTCCTTATTTCACAATTTTGTTCAATTTTTTTTAAATATGTTGTACTTATTTTAAAGCTATGCCCCTAGTATATTCGTGTTCTATGTGATTAGTAGAGTATAAATATATCATAATTTTGAATTTTTTTGTGTGTTTTTCAGAAAAGCCCCTAAACTTAATAATTACCGGTTTTTCATTTCACCCAACGAAATAAAAGGATTAGACGCCAGTGTCTCACACTATCATATTTAATTTTTTTCTTTTGCAAGATAAGCCAGAAAATCCTGCATCTTTGCAAAGAGGACAAAATTTGTTATAAAGTTGTGGAAACAAAGCACCTTTTCTGTTTTTAATATTGTTGATAACCAAGTGAAATTTCAGACTTTTGCTGTCCGTACTAAACTTGAAAGTCGGGGAGGTGATAATTTNGAAAGTCGGGGAGATGATAATTGACTGGTCTTATTGAACTCTTTGCGGTCAAATTATTTAAGATTGCGTAGTATGGCAGGTATTAATTCTGTGAAACAGTTATTGTATTCTATTTGTCTTCTCAAACTCTTGTTTGAACTGTTAGGTCAGTTACTAATAGCCTCTTCCAATTACTGCATTCAGTGCGCACTTGCCGAGTGCCACGTCTTCCAGGTGCTGGAACTCGCAGCGAGTGCAATAATTTTTGCGGCACTGTCTCCAGTGTCAGTATGGCAGTTTGAGTGTAAATGGGGCCAACAAACAAGCACTCACTTCAGGCAATCATGTTATAATTGCACTTTTATAGTTTTCAAGGCGCACTGAGTGGGCACCTAGCGCAGTCCATTGTTGTTATTTCTGTGTTTTTCATACAAGTGTTGTGTCATTTCTGGCATTCATACTTTTTTTTTTAATGTTTCTTGGAATTTAATTTTAATTAGATTGAAAACAATAATTTGTAAGAAATATTTTCTGCAGGTGTCGAGTTCAAGAAGGATGGGGGCATAAAATGTCGCAACATCTTGGGCCCAAAGCAAATAAGTGAGGTGACTGCTATGGCGTGGGGCGATACAGAAGAATGTGATATTCTGATTGCCCTTAAAAGCTCTTTGGTCAGAGTTTTTGATTCCAAGTACAAGAAGAACTTTGTGAAATGTTTGCCCACCGATCACACGCAAGGCGTAATTAGATCAATTTCTCGTTACAACAAGTTAGTGGATATTATTTCAGTAATTATTTTGGTTTGTGTGTATTGTTAAAGAGCCCGTCTATGTGGTGCTTGACCTGCGTTGCATTGTGTTTTAAGTGGGTACATGTTTTTCCACAAAACTATTGAACGTGCATCCAATGTGCTGATCTACGAAAACGACACTTTTCAAACGAAGCCTGTTGAAAGTACTGTATCTCAAATACATGTTGGATACAACAAAAATACTTGAGGACACACTTTTGAACTTTGCCAGACTTNGAAAGTACTGTATCTCAAATACATGTTGGATACAACAAAAATACTTGAGGACACACTTTTGAACTTTGCCAGACTTCCCATCAGTAAAATTAGGGTCACCACGTTAAGTCCCATAGGTACATGCTGCACGACAAGAACACTGCATGCCAGTTCAGAGCCTCACTTACACATAACAGTGTAGCCCTTNCCATAGGTACATGCTGCACGACAAGAACACTGCATGCCAGTTCAGAGCCTCACTTACACATAACAGTGTAGCCCTTTTTGTTCCCACGCTTCTCTGCCTCAAAACACAGAAAGTAGCTCCAGGAAGACAGGCCCCTGGAGCAACGTCTATGGCCAAGTTTGTTAAAGTGCTTTCAGATCGTATGGTGTTTGGTTTGAATTTTAGATCAGTTGTGGGGGTGTGTGCCATTCTTGCCTGTAAGTTTAAACTTTGTAATCCNTGGTGTTTGGTTTGAATTTTAGATCAGTTGTGGGGGTGTGTGCCATTCTTGCCTGTAAGTTTAAACTTTGTAATCCATTCCCTGGCTAGCCTTCTTCTGTAAACCTGCAGTGTTCCTCATTCATATTCCCCATTGGCACATTAACTCCTCTCTTATGTTCTATTTTACTTCCATTATGATCTATTTTACCCCCATTAAGTTCTATTTTACTCCCATCATCCATTGCTCCCTTGGTCTCCTACCTTCCACNTTATGATCTATTTTACCCCCATTAAGTTCTATTTTACTCCCATCATCCATTGCTCCCTTGGTCTCCTACCTTCCACTTGCATTTCAGCATCTTCTTTGTTAACCTCTCCTCAGTTTTCAATGTGTGACCATACGCCTGCGATGAGCACATGTGCACGAAAGCTTTTTTACGTGTTCAAGGCACACAAGCGAGGGAGCGATACGGGCGACACACGCATGCCTAGTGCCTCGTCGCTCCTACACCCAAGGCATGCAGTACTCCCGTTAGTGTGCTGTACCATGCAAATTAGATCTGTAACTGTGTGACTTAATCACATGTGATGAAAGCCTGTAGATTATTTATGTCAGTATGATTGTATTTATCTTGTACCTCTTAAAGCTGAGCAATAAGCTTGTAACGTGGCACGCGCACAGTTACAGCCGGCTTTAAGTTGCCANTTCTGTAAAAATAAAAATAATTCACGGAAAATGGTAAATTTCCACTCTACTAATGATGCAGAACACGAATATACGAGGGTCATTAACGTTCGACTAATTTCGTAATATGTGCCCACCTAACCTAACAGAACCTAACCCCACAATGGGTGAATCACTATTTTACATTGTTAAACTAACCTAGGATTGTTGGGTTTTACACTAACCTAGGATGTTTGGGTTTTACACTAAGCTACGAATGTAAGATTGTAGGGATTTAAAGGAACCGTAAAACACACCAAAAGAATGTAAATTGACTCGCCTAGGTAGGGAAGAGGTATAATTCCTCTGATGTTAATAGACGTAAACATAATTCAAAGTTTTTTTTAATATGTTCTACTTATTTTAACATTACGCCCTCTCGAATATGAACAAGGTAAGCTGTGCGAAACCCATTAATGCAACTTTTGTAGGTCTGGGACATTTAGTTCAGAAACGTAATCAAACTGGCAATACTCCTTATTTCACAATTTTGTTCAATTTTTTTTTAATATGTTGTACTTATTTTAAAGCTATGCCCCTAGTATATTCGTGTTCTATGTGATTAGTAGAGTATAAATATATCATAATTTTGAATTTTTTTTGTGTTTTTCAGAAAAGCCCCTAAACTTAATAATTACCGGTTTTTCATTTCACCCAACGAAATAAAAGGATTAGACGCCAGTGTCTNGGTTTTTCATTTCACCCAACAAAATAAAAGGATTAGACGCCAGTGTCTCACACTGTCATATTTAATTTTTTCTTTTGCAAGATAAGCCAGAAAATCCTGCATCTTTGCAAAGAGGACAAAATTTGTTATAAAGTTGTGGAAACAAAGCACCTTTTCTGTTTTTAATATTGTTGATAACCAAGTGAAATTTCAGACTTTTGCTGTCCGTACTAAACTTGAAAGTCGGGGAGATGATAATTGACTGGTCTTATTGAACTCTTTGCGGTCAAATTATTTAAGATTGCGTAGTATGGCAGGTATTAATTCTGTGAAACAGTTATTGTATTCTATTTGTCTTCTCAAACTCTTGTTTGAACTGTTAGGTCAGTTACTAATGGCCTCTTCCAATTACTGCATTCAGTGCGCACTTGCCGAGTGCCACGTCTTCCAGGTGCTGGAACTCACAGCGAGTGCAATAATTTTTGCGGCACTGTCTCCAGTGTCAGTATGGCAGTTTGAGTGTAAATGGGGCCAACAAACAAGCACTCACTTCAGGCAATCGTGTTATAATTGCACTTTTATAGTTTTCAAGGCGCACTGAGTGGGCACCTAGCGCGGTCCATTGTTGTTATTTCTGTGTTTTTCATACAAGTGCTGTGTCATTTCTGGCATTCATACTTTTTTTTTTTTTAATGTTTCTTGGAATTTAATTTTAATTAGATTGAAAACAATAATTTGTAAGAAATGTTTTCCGCAGGTGTCGAGTTCAAGAAGGATGGGGGCATAAAATGTCGCAACATCTTGGGCCCAAAGCAAATAAGTGAGGTGACTGCTATGGCGTGGGGCGATACAGAAGAATGTGATATTCTGATTGCCCTTAAAAGCTCTTTGGTCAGAGTTTTTGATTCCAAGTACAAGAAGAACTTTGTGAAATGTTTGCCCACCGATCACACGCAAGGCGTAATTAGATCAATTTCTCGTTACAACAAGTTAGTGGATATTATTTCAGTAATTATTTTGGTTTGTGTGTATTGTTAAAGGGTCCGTCTACGTGGTGCTTGACCTGCGTTGCATTGTGTTTTAAGTGGGTACATGTTTTTCCACAAAACTATTGAACGTGCATCCAATGTGCTGATCTACGAAAACAACACTTTTCAAACGAAGCCTGTTGAGTGCTTTAAAGATGCCACACGCATTAGAGACATCTGTTCAGAGCACTCCAATATCTTTTTTTCAAAGTACTGTATCTCAAATACATGTTGGATACAACAAAAATACTTGAGGACACACTTTTGAACTTTGCCAGACTTCCCATCAGTAAAATTAGGGTCACCACGTTAAGTCCCATAGGTACATGCTGCACGACAAGAACACTGCATGCCAGTTCAGAGCCTCACTTACACATAACAGTGTAGCCCTTATTGTTCCCACGCTTCTCTGCCTCAAAACACAGAAAATAGCTCCAGGAAGACAGGCCCCTGGAGCAACGTCTATGGCCAAGTTTGTTTAAGTGCTTTCAGATCGTAAGGTGTTTGGTTTGAATTTTAGATCAGTTGTGGGGGTGTGTGCCATTCTTGCCTGTAAGTTTAAACTTTGTAATCCATTCCCTGGCTAGCCTTCTTCTGTAAACCTGCAGTGTTCCTCATTCATATTCCCCATTGGCACATTAACTCCTCTCTTATGTTCTATTTTACTTCCATTATGATCTATTTTACCCCCATTAAGTTCTATTTTACTCCCATCATCCATTGCTCCCTTGGTCTCCTACCTTCCACTTGCATTTCAGCATCTTCTTTGTTAACCTCTCCTCAGTTTTCAATGTGTGACCATAGGCCTGCGATGAGCACGAAAGCTTTTTTACGTGTTCAAGGCACACAAGCGAGGGAGCGATACGGGCGACACACGCATGCCTAGTGCCTCGTCGCTCCTACACCCAAGGCATGCAGTACTCCCGTTAGTGTGCTGTACCATGCAAATTAGATCTGTAACTGTGTGACTTAATCGCATGTGATGAAAGCCTGTAGATTATTTATGTCAGTATGATTGTACTTTTCTTGTACCTCTTAAAGCTGAGCAATAAGCTTGTAACGTGGCACGCGCACAGTTACAGCCGGCTTTAAGTTGCCACTCGACTAGCTCAAGACGGAGTAACACGAGACTCTTTAAAATGGACGCCAATTAAATATTAAATAAAGTCAAGTTCCGGTTTTGTTTTGTTCCATAATTTTATTTGCCTTTCAAGTGACACAGTTCACATACGATCTTCAGGTATGCAGAGTACGAACCGTTCACAGATAAACAGACAAGTGCAGAACAGCGCCACAGTCGTTAACGAAATATTCATGTTATAAAAAATTGCCCGAAGAAAATTAAATGCAGCGACCTCCCCACACCGGCGGAGAAATAATCTAGTAAGGTCTAGTTTGCAGATGTGGGGGTTAGCGCTAAGCCCGACGCGGCCTAGGCGAGCACTGGATGACGACTGACTTGATTCAACTGACTTGAATGGCGACAGGCACACATGTACTTTACCTTCCTATCACTCCCCTCTACCAAGATAAGAGCCTGGCGTGGGCTGCCACGCACGCCCTCCACACGTTATAGAAACTGCGTCATATGAACTTGTCGGGCAAAACTGTCTACGCAGTCTGAGAAAAGCTAATCTAATGCTGACGCTTAACAAAAACTCCAACTTTCAAAACGGCAACCGTATGCCCGATAAACAAATTATCACTGTAAAACGAACCAACTGCTTTTAATTTCAAATCCGATAAACATATTATGAAGCTTAGCAAAAAGAAAGNAAGTGCAGAACAGCGCCACAGTCGTTAACGAAATATTCATGTTATAAAAAATTGCCCGAAGAAAATTAAATGCAGCTACCTCCCACACCGGCGGAGAAATAATCTAGTAAGGTCTAGTTTGCAGATGTGGGGGTTAGCGCTAAGCCCGACGCGGCCTAGGCGAGCACTGGATGACGACTGACTTGATTCAACTGACGTGAATGGCGACAGGCACACATGTACTTTACCTTCCTATCACTCCCCTCTACCAAGATAAGAGCCTGGCGTGGGCTGCCACGCACGCTCTCCACACGTTATAGAAACTGCGTCATATGAACTTGTCGGGCAAAACTGTCTACGCAGTCTGAGAAAAGCTAATCTAATGCTGACGCTTAACAAAAACTCCAACTTTCAAAACGGCAACCGTATGCCCGATAAACAAACTATCACTGTAAAACGAACCAACTGCTTTTAATTTCAAATCCGATAAACATATTATGAAGCTTAGCAAAAAGAAAGAAAATGGAACACGTGTCCCGAAAATTAATAATACCGTGTCATTATAAGCTCTGAACATGTGATTTTTTTTTTTTTTTTTTTTACCATTTCCACCATTCCTCTTTGAATGCATTTACTTTGATAAAAGCAATACCATACAGGCATAGGTAAATGATTTTTACCTTTTATGGCAAAAAGTTGTATTCCCAGAGCTGTGCAAACAAATGGAATAAAACATTTTCAGGACTACTGACTCTTAATTTATAGCTCTGTCATGTCTTGGATGAAGCAGCTATAGTAAAAATCAATAACAAAATTAAACATTTAATGCTTGGTTTAACATTACCTGTAGTTGGGTGTCAAGTATTTGTTATACGTTTTATCATTCCGTTCTGTTTATTTTATGCACGACTTTGGTTTTTAATTTTTTTTTTTTGTGTGTTATTCTGTGTACTACTCTGTAATATTTATTTTTAAAAAGTCATAATTATCCCATGAATAATTTTATTTTATCCACGTGTGATATAGGATTGTAGTATGTTGCTTTCTGTGTTGAGGTTAAAAACAATATTTTCTGTATTTTCAGTGTGAAATCATGGATTATACCTATTACAATACCACCATTACACCCTGTCATTTAGAAAAAAGTAAGTTATGAAATGTATATTTGGTCATAAGTAGCTTAATATCAAACCTCTGTATTCCGATTATTGTGGTAACTTGAACACTAATTTATAATGTAATTTAAGAGTTTTAGCTCTTGTGTTACCTGACTGTGCACCATACTTCAATATTCTTCTAAATAGTTTGGCCAAATTTGTAATGAAAAAATTTTTATGTATGCTTAAGTGCGAGTTTAGAAATGCTTCCTTTCCAAGTTTGATATTCTTTCCATTTCTGTCGTAATAGAACAGTGTATTCTGTTCAAACTTTTTACCTTGCTGTACTGTATTATAAATCTCTTTTGACATTAACTCTTAACTTAAATTACAGTAAAACTCTCTACAAAGTTTTTGAAGGGTCTGAAAAATTTAGGCTTATAAACCAGGAAAACTTTTTTAAGAGAATCAAATTACTTTGGTGTTTATAAACTTGCTGGAAATTTATGTAAACTTTTGAACCAGGAAAACTTTTTAAAGGGGAACTTATTAAAGTGTTTTACTGTAGTTACAACGAAAGAAAAAAAACACTGTTATGCTTGTATGTGCTTTAAAAATTAAAAACCACATAAAAGCTTACTTACTTCAAAGGTGCTGGTTGTGAAGAAATTAAGGTTTCCTACACTTAAAACCAAGTCACTTGTTATTCACACACACAGGTCATTAACCATTCATATTTGGTGGTGTTTTGGAAGACATGCTTGCTAGCTACTTAGCTAGGGTTTGCTTAAATATACGGTTTTTTAACAGTAGTACTGCAGAAAGTTTTAGGCACAAACTCAATGTTCTGTGTAATTGTCAGTTATGTAAAGAAATTCCAGCCTGTCCTGTATCAAATATTAACAAACATTTCTAGAGCTAAGTGATAATTGCTGGTTCCAAAAGTAATTAAAAGGGGAATATGCATATTTTTATTGATATCTGGAAACAAATTATCAATATTACAAGGAATGTCATAACATTGTGTGCTCCCCCGTCCTTGAGCAGATTGAATTTCTGGGGTTATAGTTGAAAGAATGTTCTGGTCATCACCCTTACCTTTCTTGGCATGACTTGTGTTGGGAACCTTCTTGATCAGGCCAGCTAGACTACTTAGGCCGCGATGGGCCTCCAAGCTTTAAGTCTAGAGTTTGGAGGGTTGTACGACCTTACGCGCCAGGTGTGCGAAGATAGCAAAGCGACGAGCCAGCAAAGCGATGAGTGGTGACGAGAGCAACCAGTGGGAGTGGAGTCTGGAGACTGTGAGCTTCGGTACAGTGGAGAGTAAGACTGACGGGCGGGACTATTGAACTGGGTGCGTGAGTGACAGACATTCGGAATGACTGCAATAGACAGACTGAATATGTGTAATTAATGTGTATGAATTGACTGTAAACAATATAGAGACATTGAGAAGGACTTTTAATTAGAATTGAGATAGTCGCGGAATTTTGCGCCACTGAGAATAAGAAGAGTAATAGGGAAAATAGATAGTTTAATGTTGTAAATAATATCTGTGAATATTTATGTGGTATAAATAAATTAAAAATTAAATTTAGTTATATTATTATTATTAAGACCTCCATCCCTCACAATCTCAGATATGCCCCTCTGGCATGTTGTGACGATAATAAATCTTCTATTCTACATTTAACTCAATCTGTCGCAAAGGAATTCAATTAGTATAAATCATTTGTACAAGTGAACTGGTTGCAGCATGTTTTTAATACTAATTTTCTGACGAATATATTGAATGTGTCCCTGCTATGTTTAACTACCAAAAAGAAAACATGCTCCAGGGAGTACTGAATGACACTTTGAAGATATCGCGCATGATATAAGTATTATTTTTGTAGCTTTTCAACATGCTGTAACTTAAAACATGATGCCAGAACATGAGCAGAACTGCCATAGGAGCCTGTACTGAACTTTGCTACACACTTTCCACCAATAAAATCATGGGTTACCGCTTAGAGTCTCGTAGGTACACACAGCACAGGGAGAATACTGCATGATCGTTCAGAGCCTTGCACTTAGTCTAGGATTATGATGACTTCACTGTGCACGTAACACGCATCATGCTACATTTTCACATGTACTTAAGACTTGAATTTTTTTGGGTGGTAGATTATGATGCTTTACTTAAGCACGTAAACTTTGTGTACTGAGCAAAAATGTCTGGAATAACTCTGAAAGTTCAAGTTATACGAGCATATTTGTGTTATAACATTGATGTTGCATTAAAAAAAATTGCAGAAGTTATGGTGTTCATGATTTATATAAATTTGAAAAACAACTAGAAGATCGCCATAATCTCCAGAATTAAAAGTACCTTGGAGATGTAGACATGTTTTTCGTGCACATGCAACTATTGTATGTAATAAAAAACATTGGTCTGCTCTAGAAAATTAAATTGTTTCCCAAGTAGTACTAAAAATTGCCAACTTAATTGTAAACATTTTGCATTTCATGCAAGCATTTTTATACGTCTGATAAATTATGAACTGTGCAATGTAAAGGTCCCTAAATATTTACGAATTAAAAAATTTGTCCTAGCCTAACTTTTATTACTATTCCGTAATCATTTCTGTGAAAAAGTTATATGCGGTAGATTAAAATTGTTACCAGACAACATCGTGGAAATAAAACAAAACCGTGAAAAATAAAGATAACACATTATCAACCTTATCGTGATTGGCCTGTGAGATCACAAAGTATAGTGATATGCATCATGCCAAGTTTGACATTGACAAGCTTTTCTTTATGTGAACGTACATATGGAATGATCATAACAGGTCTCATTGAAACACTCCATTCAAGGTGTAGCAGGCTAACATGAATATGTTACTTGTAACATGAAGTTGACATAATCCCGGCCTTAGTGGCAATGGCACACTTCATGTGTATGGTAGTGTCGTCCTTTCTGACATCAAATACGGAAAACAACTCCTGATAGGCGGGCCCCCTAACGTAATTCCTCTTGCATGAAGTAGCTGACAAGGTGAACCTGCATTGCTTGTGGAGTCTCCATGACTGTGGGATCTCTTACAGGTATTGGGCTCGTTGACATCTTTGTGTCGGCACATTGTCAGTTTGTATGTGCTGGATACAGCAGACCTTGAAGACTTGTTTAGGTAAAAATGTGAGGCGTGATTCTGCTGTGGACCACGTGTCCCATTGTAATAGTTTTGCGTCCATTCGTTGGCCGATGCTCAGCATTGTTGAAATCGGTGGGTACTGGCGTGAGTTGAGTATGCTGCATGAAATTTATTTAGTGGTACATAGTTTAGTATTGGGATTGACAGCTAACTGTCAGTCGTAGGATTCTGTCTTGCTATACAGTGATGCAGCATCATTCCTTCTTGTTGGTTGGTCCCTGGCGTATGCTGGTTCAGGTGATAACACTGTGATGCTCATACTTCTAAGGGATGGAGGGAGATGTGACTTTTTTAGTTTAGCCCAGTGGCGTAGCCAGAAATTTCACAGGGGTGGGTTTACACTAGCTGAAAGGAATGGAGGTTGGTTGTACTGACTGTAATTATGTAGAATAGGGTCTTTTCTGAAAATAAAAGAAAAATCACGGAAAGTGGTATATTTCCACTCTACTAATTACACAGAATACAAATTTACTAGGGGCATTAACGTATTACCAATACAAACCACAAATACGATAGTGGGGAGGGCTATGAATATAGTCGGTTCACGACTGGAAGAGACTTTCTTGAAGCCCTGCTAAAAATCTACTTTCAAGCCCATTTTGNGGTTAAACAAGAATCCCACAAATTCTCTGGCACGTGTGTCGACCACACCCAGCGAACAACACAAGGAACGCTGGTTTGTAAACAAATGGCCGCTCTACTTTCACCTTGAGCGAGATCATGTAACTATGCAAAAGACGTTGAAATCTAAATACGTTAGCATCACGTCATTAATAATTGGCATAATACGATAAAATTCTTTTCGACACCCATTTGTAAGCGATAAATTAATAATTACGTTAAAACTTTGGAACTATTTACTCTCTTTGTGCTGGCAACCTGACGGCATAACTGTATCCGCGCTCGCCGCTGCTTGTAATGTTATATGCATGTAGCTAACGGCTAGGGTGTTTTTTCAAATGTTGATTTTCAAAAGTTTCTTCCCGTCGTGAACCGACTATATCAGGGAAATTGTGGGGTAAGATCACTAACAAATACACCCACAAAAAATACAAAAACACCTTAATTTAACATTTGTCCACCCAATTTTGTAATATGTGCCCACCTAACCTAACTCCATGATGAGTGAATCACTATTTTACATTTTTCATTTAACCTAGGATTGTAGGGTTTTAATTAGTGATGGGCCGACTAGCAGACTGGTCACTTGGAAAAAGGCCGACTAGTCGGCCAAGCCGATCATTGCTTTTGGCGATGTTCTGGCAACATCGGTTATGTTCATCGCGCCTCGCATGCGCCGCACGTGCGGACATGAACGAACAGGTTTTGGTTTACTTTGCATTTTGTTATAGTATCGTTCACATACAATCCGGCATTACTGAGTTTTTTTTTTTTGAAAAATAAAACAAAAGTTAGTGAATTGCATAGCTAAGACAGTTTGTATTATAGTGAAAGTACCTACTTAATTGAAATTGAGTCATGTCGAAGAAGAAATTGCGTGTATGGACTTTCTTTGACGAATTGGAGGTTGATTTAAGTGTAATCAATGCCAAACAGCTATTTCTCGTGGTGGGCAGGGGAAAACAGCAAACACTACTAGTATGACTAACCATATTAAATACAAACATCCACAGCTGATGCCTCATTTAGGTTCTGTGATTAAATGAACTTCATCAAATGATAAAACCCCGAGTACGTCGCAGTCACAGATAGAAGAATTACCTCCAGCGTTGCCTATTCTGTCAGAAGTCAGTTTATCTCAAAAATACCAACGAAGTATTGAAGAAAGTTTTGTTGTACAGTGATCACATGAAGATTCTAGATCAAGGAACATTAGTATTGCTATTGGTGAGATGATTGCTTGGGACAACCTGCCGTTGTCTAGTGAAAAAAATACTGGCTTCAGAAACTTGATGAGAACAGTGAAACCAAAATATAACCTACCAAGCAGAAAGTATTTTACAGACATCATGCCACATCTCCACGAAGAAACTAAATCTCAAATTCTAAAAGGACTGCTAAGTGCCGTCGCAATCTCAGTTACTACAGATTTGTGGACAAATATAAATAACATGAAAAGTTTTTTGAGTTTTACAACACACTGGCTTAGTGACGATTTCAAATTTCACCACGCAGTATTACAAATGATACATTTCCCAGAATCACATACAGCCATTAACATAAAAAACTGTTTAGAAGTAATTCCAATATTGTGGAATATAAACATGACCAAAATTCATGCCATCGTGCGAGATAATGGAGGAAATGTGGCGAAAGCTATTGATGACTCAGTTTTTAATGGAGTTCCTTGTTTTATACACACGTTGCAACGGGCAGTAAAAACTGCATTGAAACCTGATACTATGGCACAAATACTTGCAAAATCTAGACGAATAGTTACACATTTCCACCATTCTAGTCCAGCTCAGTCAAAACTTCGTGATTTGCAGCAAGAACTTAACTTACCAGACCACCAGCTTGTGCAAGACGTATCTACTAGATGGAATTCATCGTACTACATGATGTCTCGTCTTTCAGAATAAAAACGGACTGTATCTTTATATCTGACTGAAACATCTGTAAATTTTGAAAATTTATTTACTGACGAGTGGAAAATGCTCGAAAAAAGCCTTGAACTGCTGAAGCCATTTGAAGAGATTACCAAGATCGTAAGTTCAAATTGCTCATCGTTATCTGAAGTTATACCTAATGTGAAAATCTTGCAGAAATATTTAGAAAATTACTACTATGAAAACAATTAAATCATGGAAATAAAACGGCTGTTAGAAAATGATTTGAAGAGCAGATTTAACTTGTAGCATAAAAAAATCTTTACCCTGGCAACATTGTTGGATCCACGATATAAGCAGCAGTTTTTCGATCCTGAGGAACTTATAACCGTTATTAGGTCACAATTTTTATTGGAATCTCTGAAAAATAATCTGAGTGATGACGAGAGTGACGCTGACATAGATGAAGAATCTCTTCGTATCACCACCAATGAAGACAGCACGGAAACAGCAACACATCGTAATTTCTGGCAATGCTACCATGAACTAGCCTCAAGAAAAATCGAAACTGTTCAAGATGACAAGTCAAGCGCAGCTCATGAACTGCACTCGTACTTTGCGTCACCGGTAATAAATCGCAACAATGATCCATTTGAGTGGTGGCGGAACCGTAATAGTTCTAGATATCCCGAAATGTCGCACCTCGCTAAAATGTATCTTTGTTGTCCAGCTAGTTCTGTTTACAGTGAACGACTCTTCTCCGAAGCTGGTAATGTATACGAAACAAAAAGAAATCGATTACTGCCAGAAAGGGCAGAGACTTTAGTCTTTTTACACCACAATTTGCCTCTAATTAAAAAAATATACTAACACTAACTAGAGTAACATGTGTACCTAAATGTCACTTTTGTTATCTGATACACGTAGTGATTATGTAACGTATTCATTTTTCTTAAGTTTGAAATGGTCTCGTTTAATATTATTCAGAGTTGTACCTGCTTTCTTTAGGATTTAATTTTTGTTAAAATTGTAGTCTTTTAGGTTCAAGGTTGAGTTTGATTGTTTGTCAATTACAAAGGAGAAGTTCCTGCCTCTAGTTTATATTTCTTTTAAATAAGGAATACATACTGTTTGAAATTGTGATTCTAAAATAAATAATGAACAGGAGATTACATAATTATGTTCTTTATTCAGAGTTGTAGAAACTTGCATTCAGAATTTATTTTTTTGTTAAACTTAGCCATATAAGTACTAACTACTAACTAAATCTTTTATTCCTTACTTTGTTCCTATTTCTAGATTATATTGCCAATTGTAAGACTGATACTAAAATAAAAATAATTAAACAATTTCATTTCAATCACCCTATTTTAAAAATAGTAATATGAATAAAGTAATGGCCTGACTAGTCGGTGCTTTTTGCAGACTAGTCGCCGACTCTAAATATAGCAGGATAGTCTGCCTTTCCGACTAGTTGGTACATTGCTAGTTTTAATCTAACCTAGGATTGTAGGGTTTTAATCTAACCTAGATTTATAGGGTGGTGTTCTAACCTAGGATTGTAGGGTGGTGTTCTAACCTAGGATTGTAGGGTGGTGTTCTAACCTAGGATTGTAGGGTGATGTTCTAACCTAGGATTGTAGGGTGGTGTTCTAACCTAGGATTGTAGGGTGTAGTTCTAACCTAGGATTGTAGGCTTTTAAGGTAACAGTAAAACATACCGGAAGTATATGAATTAACACCTAGGTAGGCGTCGTGCATGACTTGCACATTACCTCACTTGACAAAACACCCGTACTAGCACCCTCCATTCTATAATCACAAGCCTTCACACGGTCGGGTTCGGACGTCACAAACCATGCGCGCACCAACACTCCACTCACCGCGAACTGCACTGTATGTTATACACTGGCAAACTGAAGTATCGTACGTCTTGACATCCGCCACCGGTAGGTGGCGCGAGAACAGCATTTCATGGCTAGTTCAACATGACGTCTGACGTAAACAAAGCGGCTGAACTGCTCGTTATTTATTCTATTTTATTTAGTACATTCTGCTTATTTTACCATTACGCCCTCCTCAATATTAAAAAGGTAAACCATTTATGTTGCTTTTGTGGGTGCACAACGTTTTCTTCAGAAAAGCCGCTATTCTATATCATTACCGTACTGACACACATGTTAACTATGACTAGTACAAGATGAAAAATTAATTTGCTTGATAATAAAATGCATTATGTTGATGGCAGTTACATATTTTTATCATAACTAAACACTAATTAAACATGTAAATGATAACTTTATGGCCGAAGCCCCACTGGCTATGCCCCCGGGTTAGCCTGTGGTTGAAGTACTTGGCATAGAGCAGGTTACTTGGTGATAGTTGCTTATAGTGTAGTAACTTGCAACATTGGTGATTTGACTTTCTTTGTTTATTTAATTCAAACATGCTTGTATTCTAGGGTGGATGTTAGTAACAATTTTAGTTTCTTATTTTATTATGTACCTATTAAAATTCAATAAGGGTGTTGATAGAGTAGTAAAATGTGTGTTTTTCCCCTTTAGTATCGTTTTGGCAGCCTTTGAGTCTGGGGTAGTAAAGAGCATGAAGAGTGAAGTAGGAGACCAGGTGGTTATCAACACAGGCAAGCATCTGTGGAGAATGCGACACAACGAGGTCAACGGCAATCAGATTGTCACCGGGGGACAGGATAGCAACATGAAGCTGTGGGATTTGTCGTCGAAGACTTGTCTTTTTGAAGCAAAAAATGTGAGTCATATGAACAGTAGTTACTAATTTAAGAATCAACTTTAAGAACGCAGTAGATTATGATGCAGAGGTTAAAACCTCGTTTGTATATCTTTATCTTTTTGCCTGTGTTTGGCTTCTATGAAGTTTAACTTGAATACAGGTGATCCGGGACTGGTATACTAGATGATACGGATAATAAGCAAAAAAGTTATGAAGTCAACAACATGGTGTCATTGACAACAGGTACATTACTGTGTTTCCCCACCCCTCCGCCTCATCTTAATGGGACATCCACTAGAATGTGGAAGGTTTTGGGCTAGGACACTTCAAATTCCCTTTTAATGTTTGTATTTCAAAGTTCACTACAGTGGATGGTCTTAACTATATTATCCAATACCCATCTTGTTATCTTGTATCATGAAATACACTTGAGCTCATCCACTCTAGTATACTACCTAATATGTACCAATCAAAACCTAACTACATGTGTGTCAAATCAGATTTTGCACAGCACACTAGAAATTTTTCAAAAAATTTTGTATTACACCTTTTATATGTTATTTATACTATTGTTACAATTTCTCAAAAGTCAGTGGGCTAAAACAGGTTCATTAAGGGATGGAGGTATTAATTAAATAGAACAGTTAATAATAGTTTCCTAATTTATTTAAAATAATTACAAAGAATTTGTGTTTCTTGCTACTTACAATTAATAAATTCAGTCAGTACATTTTTCATCTACCTCAAAGAAATTAATATATTTTAATATCTAAAATTATTCATAATAGGCAATGTATTAAAACCTAATGAATTACTTTATAGATTATATGTCCATATTTGACAGTTCCAAAATTTACAATAAAGTCCATATCACATGTTCATACAGTCCCACCTCAGTTTAGACCAGATACCACTCGTCTGGTTTCACGCCTTACCATCCGTTCACACTATTAACACCTTGTCCGCCGTCGTCTCGCAATCTCCTGTCGTCGTCCGTCCTCTTCACCGATGTCCCTCGCCGCACTCGTCTTCGCCTGGTTTCTGCAATCTGCAAAAAACATATACCAAAAGACTGCCGACCCTTGGACCGCTGTAATATTTATATGGTCATAGGCCATCTCCCAGAAATTTCTCTAATTGCAGAGTTGCGCCGAGGATCCTAGTTCCCAGAATATTCTTGCACATCCTCTAAACTAGTCAGCTTGTCCAGCAGGGGAAGGAAGAGCTGCGATCCGGCCAGGTCAGCTGTCAATCATTCCTCCTGCTGCCAGGCGACGCGACGGGGCAGACTGCCTGGGTGGAAGAGGATGGCCTGGTTGGGGTGGGAGGGTCAGCCCTCACACAGCACCGGCCTGCGGGTAACGGGAGCTCTTGCACAAGGTGAGAGGTTGAGGACACAACACTATCATACAGCCCAAAACCTGCCAAACGAAATCTAACCATATATGGGTTGGATTCTTTTACTTTTTCCAGGCAGCATTAAACCCATTGCCCGAAAAGCAGTTAATTTAAATGTGTTTTTTATGGTCTTTCATGCAATTATCTGACCTATTGTCCTAACTCTTTCCATTTTACATTAAACCATTCTTCATAAAAAAAATGACAGTAAAAATTTGTTATTTGTTATTGCGCAACATTAGTGATTGTTCATAAACATAAATATTTATATATCTAGTCTCGTTGCTACCAACTAGTGATGCAACGAATGTCGATTTTTCCACATTCGCGAATGCGAATGCGAATATTCACCTCTGACATTCGCGAATGCGAATGTTGATTTTTCATATATGGCACCAAAAGCGTACGCCTACAAACTCGAATTTTACTGCGCGTTTAGAACTGGCCGGCCGGGCGGCCATGTTAAAACAGAGAGTAGCCCATATGCCCCGACTCTGAGCGAAGTAAACAAATCGTGATTGCTGGTTTACTGAATTAAGTTAGCTGCTAATAATGTTTTTGTAAAGATTTAGTTTGAGGTTACCTTGATGCGTATCGCTCATACCTACCAGTAGTGGCGACGCTATTCTTACCCACGCCGTAAACCGATGGCCTAACAACCAGAGGAATCCCCGAGCTCGAACCAACTGCACCTGTCATGTTGCCTGAGTCACGACGTGACGCTGCGAACGCGGGGAGTCCCGGGCGTATTATCGCCCCTTGCCACAAGAAATTACAAATCGGGGGAAAACAGTGCACCCCGCCTACACCTATCACCGCTAACACGAGAGGGTAAGTCCAGAGTTCTATGGGAAATAGAACAGAAACTTATATATGCAGGAGCCACGGAGGACAGTTAAGTCAGTTACACGACAGTTAAGAGAGTTACGCGAGAGTGAAGGACAGTCGAGGTCAGTTACGCGAGAGTTAAGAGACGTTTACGATGGAGCAGCAGCGACAAGACAGTTACGATGGAGTCGGGAGTTACGCCGGAGTCACGAGAGAGTCAGATACGAGGAACGATGAGCGACGAGGAGAGAACTACACATCCAGGGATCGAGCCCAGGACTTCCCGGGAGAGACACTGAGACAGCACGACAACACCAGCCACCAGCATCGAGGTAATTTCAGCAACCCGCCGAAACCTCCCCCCGACGCAAACATTCGCCGAGACGTGTGTAGGGCGCGGGATAGCTAGATTCCACCGTCCGAGGAGATATAAAAGAGGCTAGGTCTCATAGATGTACAGGTCACTGTAACTTTGAACAATAAAAGTTAAGCGTGAATAAACCGATCCCAGTTACGTCTTTGTGTCACCCCTCTTACAGCAGCCCAAGGTGCCGTTAGCCAGCACCGTAACAAATTACTACGTACCTTGCTATCCACAACCCTGTATAGTACAGGTGGGAGCAGCGTCAAGTCAACATACTNCGTGAATAAACTGAACCCAGTTACGTCTTTGTGTCACCCCTCTTACAGCAGCCCAAGGTGCCGTTAGCCAGCACCGTAACAAATTACTACGTACCTTGCTATCCACAACCCTGTATAGTACAGGTGGGAGCAGCGTCGAGTCAACATACTTAAGTTTTGTTTTTAACTTGTAAAGACTCTATTGTTGTAATTGTACAGTGATAAGTGATATTTCAAAATGAAGCGGTCGTGTGTTAGCGAAGTTTGGACTTATTTTACAATATGTGATGCTGAAAATGTGAAATGCAAAATATGTAATAAACAATACTCGCGCAAAGGAAGAACAACAAGTGCTATGAGAAATCACCTGGAAGCTTTGCATAAAAACGAGTATAATGCTTTAAAGAATAGGGAAAATGAAAAGCGAAATGCTTCTACAACAAGTGTTGTGGCCTCCACTTCGCGACAATGTACGAAAACCGACCTGAAACAAATGTCTTTGACTGATTGCGTCGAAAAAACAAAAAAGTGGGATAACAACAATGCCAAGTCTTTGGAAATTGATAATTTAATATGCGAAATGATTGCTTTAGAGGACTTGCCCTTTAGTTTTGTCGAAAGCGTTGGATTTGTCTGACTATTGAACCATCTTTGTCTGTTGTATAATATAAAAAGCCGACAACATTTTTCTTTGTTTATATGTGAGAATTTCTACGGCAAAGTTAAAGATAAAATTTTGGGATTAATTAAGTCATTTGAAAAATTGGCGTTTACAACTGATATTTGGTCTGATTCTTGTTCAGGAATATCTTTGCTGAGTCTTACATGTCATGGTATAACAAAAAACTTTGAGAGAAAAATGATTGTGTTAAACGCAGAGGTATTTAACGATGGCCGACATACTGGTGAAAATATAGCTATAAAACTTGAAACCATGTTGTCGCATTGGGAAATACCTAAAGATAAAGTGCAATGCTTTGTTAGAGATGATGGCACAAACATGAAAAAAGGTATTTCCTTGTTATGAATTAGAGACATTGATTGTTCGTCACACCAAATTCAGCTGGTTGTCAAGGAGGGGCTTAAGGCACAAGATTCCGTTATAACAGTGATTGCAAAATGTAAAAAGATGGCAACACATTTTCATCACTCAAATGTAGCTCAAGATGAACTGGCTGCTCTACAAGAAAGACTCGATCAGCCAAAGCTGAAAATCATACAAGAGTGTGCTACAAGATGGAATAGCAGCTTGTATATGTTAGAGCGTATTTTGAAAAACAAAGATTCGTTATGTCTTTATGCTTCCCAGAATAACAAGATTTCACAACTAACTTCCGAAGAGTGGATTATTGTGGAAAAAATAATAACTTTACTCAGACCTTTTGAAGAAATTACAAAAGAACTAAGTGCAGCCAATATTTCTGTATCCTCAGTAATTCCATTATTGTCCACTTTGGAAAAAATTATTGGTGAATTTGATGTGACTGACGAATACGTTGGGAATACAATTTTAGTTCTTAAACGAGAACTATGTCTCAGATTTTCCCATTTGGAAAATTACTTATTGTTTGCTACGGCAACTTTTATTGACCCGAGATACAAATTAAAATTTTTCAAAAATTCTTCAACCAGAGATCAAGTTGTGAAAAATATTTTAGAGTCAATTGGAAACGATGAATCAAGCCTATCGTCTTGTTCAAATCCTAAGCGTGCCAGAATGACTACTCATCGGATTGAAACATCTGGTTCCAGTGCCAGTCTGACAGAGAAATCTATATCTTTAAGAGACACCATGAAATTGCTGATGGATTCCAGCGAAAGTGAAGAAGAAAATGAATGTACAAACCCTAAAAAAGAAGTTTTGATAAAAAAAACCATCAATGAATATTTATTAGATAAACGTGTGGAAAATGATGTAGATCCACTTACATGGTGGGCGGTAAATAATAAGAAGTATGGTATTATTTCTCCCATAGCCAGGCAATATTTAGTAACACCACCCACTAGTGTGCCTAGCGAAAGGGTCTTTAGTGGGGCTGGTCTTCTTTACACACCCCACCGAAATAGGCTGCAAGGAGAAAAGGCATCAAAACTTCTATTTCTGAAGTTTAATATTCCTCTACTCTTATTTAATTACTAAGTGTTTCACTTAATTGTGCTTAGATATAAACAATTTTTCATAGTTTTATTTTTCGATTTCAAGAAGTAATGTTTAATGGATATCTTAAAAATTACATAATTAATGAGTTAGTATTAGTACCAAAATTAAAATTAACAAAATGTTAAGAACATATTTGTTTTAATTGAAAATAAGATTATTATATTGTTTGTTTTTCTTCACAATATATTTTTAACTCTATTCATAAGAAGTTAATTTGATTTACAATTAAACATGATTACTAGTTCATTAAAAGATCTCACATATTTGAATAAGATACCCTTTAGGTTGCATAAATGCATATTGTTAAGTGTTTTTACAAAAGATCTCATTTAAAGTTGATTTGTATAATTAAAAGGGTTGGGTTATAATCTTATTCCATTGTTTTGTGTTAAAGCAGTTCAATGGTATTTGATCATACAGTTGTGTTATAATATAGTTTAGAAGCTTTAAGAAATTACCTGCCTTAATTTGAGTTTGCTTAGGTAAATAAGAATAAAAGAATATCAAGAGTGTGTTTCTGTTATGTAATCTAGTGAATAATACAAGGCTGTTTCCCCAAATATCATTAAAATACACTCTTATACATAAAAAATATGTTAAAAAATAAAAGTGTCTTAATCATAGCAGTTTCATTATTATTTAATAAACATTTTCATTGCCAAATACATTCGCAAAATATTGGCATCATTTTTGCGAATGCGAATGTTCAAAAACATGCAAATATTCGTTGCATCGCTACTACCAACTATTCTATTCTTAGGTACTTTTCTTTTGTAATCTTTGTTTTTAGATATTTCTTTTACATCAGAAGTAAGAGAACAATTATTGTGTTTCGAAAATATCAAACTTCTAGATGTAATATATTTAACAACACATTTGCTTCCATTCATTAGATAGGCTCTGAATGTACGTCATTACAAACGTCACATCAATAACCGACATGACAAACCATTTGCAGCACATGCAGCATCACACAACAAAGATTTTGGTGTCTGCTACAGTACCAGAGTTGTGAGAGCTCGCCAATTTATAACAAAATCCAGGCAGCCACCAGACCCTAACATAAGATAAATACAGCTCCAAACCACACTCATCAGCTATACCTGCAAATGTTCAATCTTCCCGCCCCATCCTAGTTTGCCACCCGGCTGCTAGGTTTGCTACCAACACCGCCCTTCCACCATACTGCAGTGTCCTACGACTCGCCGCCTGATGAAGCTGGCTTAGCCATCAAAACTTTGCGGTCACGCAACTGCGTGGAAAATGTGTCGTCCTTTGTGTCTGTGTGCCTGTCAGGTATTACACTGTGAGTACTTCAATTCCTGTCCTTTTATATATTTTTAATAAACACGTTGGTATTTGTTCTGGGTATCGGAAAGTTCACTCTAACAACTGTTGATCCCTATGTTTTCTTTTTTTTGTGTTCAACCATTTCTTTGCCAGTTTAAGGCCAACATGTAGCTCAGCTTGAATACAATTGATTGTGTTTCTTAATTAGGTCCCAACTGATTTCCGAGTTGTGTGTCATTCTTGTAACATTTGTTTAAAATTCTCTGGATGGAAAAATTCTAATAGTATCTGTAGGGAGTTGATAGTCATGGCTTTATGACTAGTGTACTATTTTATTTCTCATATTTTAGTGTTGCTTAAGTATTGATCATTCATTCTTAATGATTTTCCAATGTAGCGTGTAAACTGAGGGGATGAATATCAGTGTCCAGGAAGACTGAAAGAAGAAAAAATCAGAGTGCATCAACCTACCCGGAGCTGCATTCTGTAATTTTAGCTTGCTTAAAGATACTCACTCAGACCATCATTCTTGATAATGGCATCTAAAATTACAGTCACTCGTTACTGTCTTTATATGGTATTCTGTAATGCATTTATTCATGGCTCTCTTTGTAATGCCTTTAAAATAAATTTACTTCTCTCTATGGTACAAGTTTTTAGATGTTCATAGTTCATTTTGGGTATCACGAGATAGAAGCACTGAATCTGTGGCAGAGTCTGTTTGTATTATGGTTACATTGGAGCAAAGCATCATGGGTATCGCTAGCAAAGAACCAAATATACTTTTGTTATATTTCAGACACCATATATATTTTTGTGGAAATATGATAGAATGCAATAAATATTTCTCTTTTTAGGGGCATTTTAATACACACTTTTTTCTCTCTTGAGTGTATGCTTGAATTAACCTCAATGCGTTGGCAATTTTCATTCCCTTATCTTTCATAAAGACTCACTGTTTTCCTGTCTTTCATAAAGACTCATTGTTTTCCTGTCTTTATATAAAGACAGTCGTGAGGCAATTGAATAATCATTGTGGCAACATTTTAAGTAATGGAATACCATTTTACCTCATAAAGCTAGTTAGAATTTTGTGGTAACTTTCTTTATATATTGACAGTAAAAAGTTACAGAGTAGAGGCCCTGGCTGTGTTTTTTTATGGACATTGTTTCTTCATGCAGAACATATTTCTGCAGTTTTCATCGCTGGTGTTCAAATCTAGTGAATGTGGCATTCCAATTAAGATTTCAGAAAAAGGCCAAACAAAAATGAATTCCTTACTTTTTTTAATGTGATTTGGCATTTTAAAAGACGTACATATTAAAATGTTTGAAAAAAACTGTTAAACAATTTTTAACATAAAATTTAAAGCTATTTTTAGTTTAATTTTTTAAAACGCAACATAAAAACCAATTTGTTAGGCAGCATGACAGCTTTCAAACATGTTCTTTGGTCTCAAGTTGGTAACTTGTAAGACTGGTATTCCATAACATTCTGTTTGGTACTACATGTATCTACATAAAGATGTGTAACAATAGATGCATAATTATTAAAGTAGTTTGGAATGTCTTTTCATTGTCTCTTAAGATGGCCAGATACTTTGCATGTCTTTTTGTAATGCCATTTCTCTTTTGTACTATGCCGTATTACAGCTTGTTGTTTTGAGTACACTCCAGTACAGTATGGTGTTATTGTCCTCGCTAACTGGCACTATAGTTATATACCCTGTTCAGGTTGTCAGCATACCTCATCATGACGTTTCACTTTCTTGCCGTATTTTGGCATGTATAGGCCACACATTTTATACTCATTCTTCATGTAAAAACATGAGGTGCAACTTTTTCATAAAAAAATTTTCTATAAAAAAAATGAGGAAAGTGTAAAAATGTCTCTGACCACAATAAAATGACACCAAAGGTCTTGCATAGTCAGGGATTAGCACGTAAACTATTTATATGTGCTATCATTGCATTGAACTGCTAACAATTGCGCAGTTGAGAAATGGGCAAGTTGCGCAATTAGGTTGTTGGCAGATTTCCGACCATTGGTCATTACCATATCTTGTTCTCCCACCTCCAGTAATAAATCAACTGAAACCTTCTTGAAAATACAAAAATATGTTTTATACAATAAATCATTTCAATTTCACTAGTTTTTGCAAAGAATTGCACTTACCATAACTCTTTACAATAAAAATAATTAATTTTGAAATCATGTACATTTTAGCAGAACAATGAAGAAAAAAAAATCCCATTCAAATACATAAAAGTATTTACATATAGGAAACCCATTCTCCCCTCTTCCTCCCCCATGACACTTTTGTTTACTCACACTTCCTCTTATCATTTGCTCGAACTTCTCGAACGTTAGTATCTTCTTTGTTAACCTCTTTGATTTTGTCATCAATTTCGTAGTCTTCCCACAGAAAGTCGTCTTCTGTACCATCAATTTTGTTTGAATAGCCAGTAACCTTAAAGATTTTGGTTACTATTTCTGTATAAATGGTATGCCATGCCTCAACAATCCACTTGCACATTTCTGCTAGTGGCACTCTTTTTAAATGTCAAGTTTTCGTTGTCTCTTGAGTCGTTTGCCCCCATGCATTGTACAGGCACAGAACATGGATTTTGAACAGATGGTTTTTCATATCATCAAACAGTTGGAACATTCTTCTTAGTCCTAGAATTATAGCGAGATGATATCACATCTGTCTTGCTGAAGGCAAGCACATCTGACATTCTCGGAGATGTGACCGTGAACACTCCAACATTAACAGAAACGGCTGCCTCGAAAGAGTGCTCCAGGTCGCTTACAACAGACATTATTAATCCAGTCAGTCACAAGTTCTTCATTCGTCCGCCAGTTTTCCTGAGCACAAGCGATTATACCAGTTGAAAACTTCTCTGTAGGCACAGTTTTCAACTTTAACACAACATATGGAGCTAATTTCCGCCCATCTGCTGTAATGCTCAGCGTGACCACATCCAAACAGTAACTATGCACGATCCTGCATAACAAAATAAACCTGCGTTTGGTCGCATTACCAATCCTACCGAGGAGGTAGTTGTGTTGGATTCGTTGTTTTGCAATGAATTTCTTGTGATTAGTCTACTTTCCTTCATACGACTCTGGCAGTTTCTGAGTATTAGAAGTCTGTCGCCTAATGCTTAAATCCCGCCTCTTCATAAAACATTATAGCCACCCATAACTAGCTTTAAATTCTGTTGCAGTAATATTTTTCTTCATCGCAACTTTACTGGCTTCAAACAGAAGTATTTCTGTGGTAACAGAGAAACAGAGAGTCCATTATTCCTAGTAGCAAGCACAAGCTGAAACAACTCTTCTTCCAGTTCCGGGTATTTGCACTTTTTTCCCACGTGTATTAAACACATTTTTTACCTACAACATCGCCATACATTTTTTTCATCGATGCCAAATTGTTGACCAGCTGCCCTCTTTCCATGTTCACACACATATACCACAATTTTCTATTTAAATTTTGTGTTGTAACTTGCTTGTTCCTTTTCCATTATTACTCATGGTGTGTGTATCTGGGAAGCGCACACAAAACGGAATGAACTGAAGCGACAGATGCCAGCACTGCTGTAAACAACGTAACAAAGTCGTGCACAAGGTCACGTCAGTCACGCCACAAAATCAATATAAGGTGAACACATCCTAAACAGATAAACACTGTGTTTATCTGTACCTAGCATCATAGTGGGGAGGATCAGTAGCGATGCTCCTAACGTGTAGGGTGTGTTGTGAAACAGTGTGGAATGGAGTGATTTGGGCTGTTGTTAACGTTGAGGTCTTGAGAGCTGATGAGGGTACAGCGAGGTCAGTATGGGGTGTCACTGGAATGCAAGGGGTGGGGGAAATGGAAGATTCCTGAGAAAACCAGCTGACCAGCGATATCTTCTGACAGCTGAGGAAAAATCTGAAGAGGTAAACCGTTCAACTGCTTCCAGAGAATCGTCTCCCTTTAGAGGGTTTCCTGCAAGTCCAGCTCAATGTAGGCATAACATGTCTTACATACTTATATATTCCTGTGCCATAATGCTTGAAACGAACGGTCGTGTAGAATAAAAGCTGGAGGTGGGATGCCATACCAGGCGCGTCCCTTGTGCACAGGCACAGGAAAAATATTTGTTGGCACTGCAGCATCAATTTAAGGTCATCAACAGTTTGCTGAAAACGTACATGACTTATCCTGCTGAATATATTTTGTTGGACGTGAATTAATGTGATACACGGTTGGGGTTGTTTGACTTCATTGAAACAGGCCATCTCATTTTAAGCTTCTTGTACCATTTTTGTTCGTCAGAAAGGGAAACTTAGTTCTATGTATGTTATTAAAAAGGTTATATTAATTACTTTTCATGTTTTTTGTAGATAAAGTAAACCATTTTAATTTAAAAAATTTTGCATCAGTCTTTTAGCAAAAGGACTTTCTAGACACAGCTATTTTGACAAATTGTGACAGGTGACATGTTCATGTAAATTTCTTGTTTGTCTAGGTTAGGCCGGATGAGTTGCAGTTGAAGGTGCCAGTGTTTGTATCAGACCTCTGCTTCATCCCTGAAACTCAGCTGGTGGCGACATGCTCGAAACATGGTTATGTAAGTTTGTAGCCGTTTTATTAATATGCAGCAAACAAATTCTTTTGTAAAGTCCTAACTACATACAGATATCTTCGTTGAGTTTAAAGTTGAACATAAAAGAGTAACAAGAAAGTGGTTACTGACTTCCATGCTAGCTATAGTGCAAGAAACTATCCTGACCGTACACAGAGCACAAAATTTTGTGTGTTTATCTTTAAAGCAGGAAGAATGCTTTTGTACAAACTTATGTCAGATAAATATGTTTATATTAAAATTTCAATGAATTGTTTACTCCAGCTAGACATTGTTGAACAAAATCAGGAACATAACAAAAGAAAGCGTGAGTTGGAACAATACCAAAAAAAAAACTCCGCTTGCATTATTATTACGAAAATATTATTTGAAACGTGTTTAACGTATGGCCAAAAATGCTTCTGAGTGCCAAATGTGCCCATGAAGATGGAGCTAAAACATAAGTTCATTGTAAAAAATTACCGAAAGTATTTCAAATGGAACAATGATCTTCAGGATAGTGTGTAGTTGGAAGAATATCTGCAACCACTGCTAATTCCGTCTCTCATCAGATGTCGTAAAAAAAATGGGTGTTGCAACTGTATTATGTACATATTGTTGTGTGATGCCAAACTTTTATTGGTTTTCCAATGAAGATTATTAATCAGCAGTACATATTATTTAAAAAATTCACCTTTTGTTATCACCCTAAACCTCATCGTTCCCAAGGAATGTGTGCAGTTATGTGAAGCCTGTTACACATGGTTCACTTTCTTGTTCAAGTCAACTTGCATCGTGCAACTGGCTAACTTGATTGCAAGTGGCTTGCGTGCTAGCTAGAATCATTTATAGAATGTTCTATTTTTCGTTTCCCTTCTTGTGCAAGTAGTTTGTTTACATTTGCGTTTTATACGTTTATGTAGTTCCAGTACATTTATTTATGCTGATATTGTTAATGTGAGAGTAGAAAACAGAATTTAATTCTGTATTAGTGATTTGTTAGGTTTGTAAAATTTGTGTTTGTTGTGGTGGAAATGAGCGACTGGCACGCTGTGACATTCATGTACTACTGCTCTGTGTATGGTATGTACATGGGACTTGAATACAAGAGGGTGTTCACCTTCTTGTTCACAAAAGATGCCCGTCTGTATCATGCCTAATGGTTTAAATGTTATGTATTAATTCTTTGAAATCAGTGGGGTTTTTGGTGATCACACTGGACAACTTCAACCTTTTCCAATACATTCTACATGCTGATAATAATCCGTCATTTGGAAAACTATAAGGCTTCACATCCCATAATAATATGTAACATGGGGTTGCAACTGCTGCATTTTCTATGACAACCTTTGATGGCAGCGACAGAATACGCATTGGTGCAGATATTCTTTTATATACTCCTTGTCCTGAAAGTCAATTTTCCATTTTTAATACTTCCTGGAATGTTTTCAACAAGCTTGTGTTTTAGCTCCTCCTTCAAGGATGTGTACCGCCCTTACGTAGCATTTTCTACTATAGGTCAAACACATGTATTAGCCTTTTTTTTGTAAGGGTATTCAGGCAGAGTTTGTCTGTTCTCTGACTCATCCTGTGTGTGTTTGTTTATGATAATAACTAGAGATCGTATTATATGCAACATAAAAATACTGAAATATGCATGAAAAATGCCTAAAATATGCAAGTTATATGTAAAAACATGTAACATAAATTAAAACAAATAATCTAATAGTTTTTTTTTTTGTTTGATAAAATTTAATCAAAAATATTTGTTGTTTTTGTAAACGTTTACAATCATGTATTGTTCTAAATGTTCAGTTGTAAAGTTGTACCTTCTATCACTTAAAATATTTTTATAAGTGGAAAGGGAACGTTCCACGTCTACAGAGGTTACCCGGGCAATACCTGAATTTAGGTGCTATATTAGCAGGTATCGTCTCAGGCAAAAAATCACCAGTGCCATAAATAAAACTATTAATTAGACACAAAGGTTCGAAGCCAGTGTTGTCGTGTAAACTTTTCTTTAAGTTCATGCTGGAATATTTCTGGCAATTCTGAGTTCATTTGGCGGATTTTACACATCAACTGAATGGATTCATTCAACGTCAAACCATGAGTTTCAAGCTTCTTAATACTCTTTGGTACGTGGGGAAAATGGGTGCTAAAAAGAGCAATGTTCTTTATAATAGGAGAGTCTTCAAATGCTTCCTTGCAGTGACAAACTCCCATAGAATCTGCACTGTCGAAGCTATTTACTGCACCTTTAATGGCATCAAAATGGTGATTGTAAAACAGTACAGCTTCAAGCCACGTTCCCCACTGGTTCAGTTGGTAAAGGCACAGTAGGAATTTTTTCTTTATAGGCTTTAATGCGAATGGGTGCCTTGAGAAATACCTTCTTTGTTGACGAAATCAATTTATTTACATTTCCAAACGTGCATCGTACTTCTTCGGCAATTTAATGGGCTCAGTGTGCAAAGCAGGTGACATGAATCAAATTAGGATAAAATACTTGGAAGAATTTGGCTGCCTTGATCATATATGGGGCTGCATCTGATAGAAATATGTACACTCTTTCATCTACAGAAGGATCTGGAAATATTTTTTTATACCCTCATTCACAAATCTGGTGATGGTAGAATGATTTGTCTTTTCAAGTTCTTTGCAGGCTACCAAATAATAAGAAGAAGGCTATAGTTCCAATTTTCCGATCATCAGAATTCGCAATGTAACGGCCGCAACTGTCTGTAGTTTTGTCAGCTGAAATCCATACAATGCATTTGCATATAGTAATCCGGTCTCCAATAATAACCTTCTTGCTAATTAAAGATTCGCTTGGATTTTATTCACATTCTCACAAATGCTTGTGAGAGACAATGCAGAATACAACTTTGCAAGCTCACCAGGGCTTCAGCAGCTCCCCAATTTGGCTCACCTTCTGTGATGTTGCACTTTTTGTGCGCTTCAGGCACTGCACCACTTCCAGTCAACCTGTAAGGAACATTTGATGAAAAGTACCAAATAATGAAACACTGGGATGACACTTCCATCCACACTTTTGATAGTGTCAGAGTATTATTTTTTTTATTGTAAATTTTATTGTGTGTCAAATGGAGATTAAAATTATACTCAGTATGCCCCACATGGACCTGCTACATTTGATTGTATACAGTGTTAGCCATTTCATTAACTTAATTTTCATCACGTAGTGATCTTATATACATATTTAAATATAAATTTTTTTCTGGACATGTGCGCAGTAATAAAGACTGCATGCATATGGTGATGCTGCTTTTTGAGTTGAAGGTTTTCTTTCTAGTACTGTAATTTTTAGTGAAAATTGAATTTTGCTACAAAAATGTGTTATACATTACAATAGCTGTGCCATGTATAATTACATTATTTGTAAAATTCATTTTTGTTTTAAGGTTAATGTATACGACACTCGTTCCCAGCACAAACGGCCAATTCTGAACACTATAATTAAGGAACAAGCATTCACGTGCATTGCTGCTGCACCAAAAGACAGGTATGTCTATATATTTACTTAATGTATTTTCACTTATTGCAAGTATGGCATAGGATAAAGTGTTTAGCATTTTCTCCTTTACCAGTGTGTGGCTGTACTAACTTAATTATGTATTGTTATTGTCACTGAAATTCACTAACTCTGAACTTTCTTATTTTGTTAACACGATTTACTGTTTTTGAAAACATGCTCTGTGCCACAATAGCGATAATTTGTTATTAAAATGTTTAGTGTAATCCTTAATTAGAATTGGTAATTAAAATTTCTTAATTGTTACCTTTTCAGTTGAGTTGAGAGATTTGGGCGTCTCTTAACAGCGAGGTCTTGAGAGCCGATGAGGATGAAATGAGGTGAGAATGGAGCATCGCCAGAATGCAAGGGTGGGGAAAACAGGATCCCAGAGAAAATCCACGTATCAGCGGCATTGTCCGGCACAATTTCCTACTTGCGAAAATCCGGGAGTAACCTGGTCGGGGATATTATAACCTGTGTGAACTTAAAATTGCAACTATATTTTAATCAGTTTTGAATTTTTTAATTGCTTGCTTATTGAGCCAACCATTTATGACAAACATCCCTGGAATTGCAGACTCGGTGCATTAAATTATGAAACATCCTCGAGGCTCATTAAAAGAGTCAATTCTTGCCAGCTCGTAACCTTTGCAACTACAGTGTAATCTGGTTGCACAAAAAACTGTGTTTACACATTCTCGTAGTAAAAAAATGTATGAAAAGAAAATTCATGTTTAGTTACTGCATTAACATCACAAGTTTCAAAAAAAGTTTGGGGGGGGGGGATGTACCTTGGTTGGTATTTTCCTTTTATAAATGACATTGCACAGAAAGGATGTAAGGCCTATGTCAGGCTTGTGAGGGATTTTCAACAAGATGTAATTCCAAAGTTGTTATAAACTTTGATGTCTCAATTTTCACGCACTACCACATAACATGGCAAAAATAAATAAATATGGTCTGTAGCAACAAATGAGTAGGCAAACAGCACAGTCAGGTCAGCCATCGCTTGTGCAGGTGGTGCTATTCCCATGTAAAAACCGTAGTGAAAATATTGTTATCCCTACAGTGTTTTCAAAATTATCTGACAGCATTAAAGTGTAATTAACACTTTTATAAATATTACACTCCACCACAAAAATGTTACCCAGCATGAGTAAAAATAGCATACATCATAACATAACAAAAACAACAAAATATGGAATAAGATGTTAATTCACCCTTTTTTTTGTTGCATCGGTGGTTTCCAAACACAGTGCCATATGTAGCGTAAAATGTCCCCAATCCAGAAATTTTAAACAAATGCACAACACAAACAGACTTGATGAACTGCAACAAACAACTTAAACTAGCTGCTGTAGCAATACAGAAATGTTCATTGAACGCCACCCTCTTACACAAAGTGCAACAACCACTTAGCTATGTTATTTGCGAAACTGTACTTTAAAGAAAATTGCTCTATATGTGGAAAAAATGGTCAAGGACCATTCTTATTAACAAAAAAACTTCATACTTTTTAGAAAGTGGCCAGGTCCTCTACACGGGCATTCGCTGACCTGTATAAAGTTGCTAAGGATGTACAAAGCTTCCAAAACAGGTGTTTGTGTTGGAGCTTGTGAAGCATCTGCATCTTGTGATGTGTCGTCGGATCTCTGGTGCAGTAACCAGTTCAATGAGTTCATCATCTGTCGCAAACCCCCCACCCCACACACGCACACGGGCACCGATATCTGTCATTGAACTAGCAGGTGACTTTCACATCCTCAGAGGGAAGGTGCCAACATTCTGGTCCGTGTGGCTCGGCTACCTTCTCCTGCTGCCCCCCACTGTCCAGTTTTGGCGGCAGAAACCAGCATGACAGAATAATCCAGCAATGACTTCTGGCTAAATTTTCTCCCACAAAGTCATGATGGCTTGGGTGGCATCTCGGACGTTGCCCATTAACACCATCATCAACGAGTCGATGGGCATGGTTTTAAAGTGGTGTTACATATGCTGGTATATACCTTGTTCAAGAGGCTGCGTTTTGGTTCCAAAAAATATGAGTTCAGTGTTCCTGAGGGTTACCTTACGATGTACTGGACGTCGGTCTACAAACAGCACAATTTTCCTACTTTTTGCCCTTGTCCGGGCATAAAATGCGTGTAGCTACTGCTGGAAAATTTCTGAAGTCATGCAAGCTTTTTTGTTTGCAGTGTATGTACAGAGAATGTTGTACACACCATGGAATGCATGAGGTTTCTCAGATTTCCAAGTAATGGAAGGTTTTCATTTATCAGTGCCATCCATATTGGCACAGAACAGAATTGTCAGGTGCACTTTGCTTCTTTCCTTCCTCTTGAATTGGTCACCCATCACTGCAAGGGTTTCTTCTGGCATCAAATTTAAAAAAAGTCAGATTCATGAGTATTGCCTATATGCATCTTTCAGTTAATAAAGACTTCAGATGTGTTGGAGGGCTGGATACCTGTCATTGATTGCAGCTTCAGTGGCACTTCTGGACCTGCCCAATATTTTATGTACTGCAGTTCCTCTACAAGTTTTGGAACACTGCAGCCAACATTTGCTACACACGAAATTATATTCATGCACAGAGCAAGCTTTGCGGCTTATGCTCTAGTCGTCTGTCCACTAATCTGTAACCTACCGCACGTTTCTGTGAAACCCATTAAAAAAGAATTGTCTCCAGGTGGGTGTGATCAGGACCGTGCAAGTTTTTGTTGCATCTGGCAACATTATCTTCCAATACTACATCTTTTAGCTTCTCATTATTTTTTATGATAGTTAATATTGTTAAACTGCTAAGATCGAAGCGTCTGACGATTTCACTTTTGCCAAAAAAAACCCTTTCTTTAAATGCCTTAACAGTTTCATAATGGTCCAACCAGCAAAACATAGAAATTATGCATCTGTAAGTGCTAATAGTGTTATGCTATTAGTGTATGTTTCTACCAGCCTGCCTGTGAGTACTAACATGTATGTCTTTTCTGTTTCTGTTACTGCTGAAATGTATATTTTTTTCAGTGTAAATAAATTATTTTGGGTAGTATTTAGATGAATGTTACTATTTGAAATTGGTTTTTAATAGTTTGCAGCACCTAGCTTTAAAGAAGTATGTTATTAAATGTTTATTCCATTTTCAGGATATTCAAGCTCTTAAAACCTGTGAATCTTACAAAAATCATATAACAGTTGTTATTTTGCTGTGACTGTTGTTTTAACTGTTGTAGGCACGTTGTCGTTGGCAGCAGTGTAGGGCAAATGTACCTCCTGGACATGCGCTGGCCCAACAAGTCTACGAGTAGATTCAAGGGGTTTCAAGGGGCTATCAGTGCCATAGCTTGCCACAGAACTGAGCCATACATTGTCAGTACAAGCATTGATCACTATTTACGTGTGCATCACATGAACACGACAGCCATGTTGTACAAGGTAGGTAAATGTTCGGCCTCAAAATTACGTGCAATCGTACCTTAATAATGTGATTGATCTTATGTATGCTGATTTGGCTCGGAAGAGAGTCATACAACTGTGGCAAGTCTGCCCACAGCTGTTTGTAACTGGCCCTCAGTATCCTGTAGATTGGCACTGGAGTCGGAGTTGACATCTGAGCTGATCCCACACACAGCAATCGAGGACAGATCATGGTACCCCACTGGCCATGAGGGTATCTCATCATGATGCAGGCATTCCACAAATATGTGTGCCATGTTTGTGGGCGAGGTGTTGTCTCATGAGGGGTAACTCACGAGGATGCAGGATGTTGGAGATGTACCACTGTGTCCGTCAGTACAGTGCTGGATGTAGAATTTCACCCAGGGCAAGGAGGAGTTGGCCGAGTGCCCCCACCTCCTCTGGGGCCATGGTGGTGTAGTTGTTAGACTATTCTCCTCCAACCAAGGCAAACCGGGTTTGATTCCTGGCAAGGTCGCCCCTGGATTTTTGCATGTGGGAATCATGCCGGACGATGCCGCAGTGGGTTTTTTCGAGGTTCTCTTGTTTCACCTGCCCTTGCATTCTGGTACTGCTCTATACTTACCTCGCTTCACCCTCATCTGCTCTCAAGACCTCGATGTTAAGTGCCACCCAATTCTCTTCACTTACTCACACTTCATCCCCAACCCCTCCATTTTTCTCTTAACTATCTCCCAAACATAAATTAAAATATAGCTTCATAAGTATATGAATTCATTTTCAGGCAAAGAAAAAAAACATTTACATCTAACATGTGTGTAACAAATTGATTTTAAAAATGTATGATTACATGCACAAATGACAATTGCACTTTACTAGCATTCTTGGCTGCAAATATTTTAATTACATAGTCATATTAAATTTTCTAACCTGTCTTATGTTCAGCATTTATGGTACTAAGATTAGTTAGCATTTCTTATCCTGATGTACTTCAAAGATGAGTATTGAGGAGCTTCAGTTTGCTGCAACTGCCACTTGTAAGATGAGATGTATTCTTATAGGTTGGGGTATACGCCCTGCAATCCATTTTTCCAAACAAAATTCAAAATGTTAGCTGGCTTTTCATCCTTATCCAGATCTTCCCTATATATACTGATCAATTCTGCAGTGTGCAACTTGAGAGTTCCTCTGACGCCATAAAGGCAAACTGACTTCCTTGTAGAAATTGGAATTTGTCATCATCATTATTTCCCTGGGCCTGAGATCTTTGTATGTCTGAAAGTCACTAGTTCATTACTTTTAGAAGAGTCATTAAAGATTTGTCCTCTTCAGACAGCAGCAAACGGGCTTCCTTTACGCCATCTGCAGTAATGCTTGACCTTGTGAACTCTAAAAGATGTATGAGGCCATAAGCATTTTTCACAGAGGTTTTTGAATCAATTTATGAATCTTATCAATATGATTTACAACCTTGTACCAAAAACACTGCTTAAATATAAATTTAAACTTCTTTAGATTTAAAAAAAAAAAGAGAAGTAAATTATTTGACCTTTCTCATGGTGGTTTAAATTATCTCTCGGAGGTTGATAATAATGAGAAACAAGTTCAACAGTATTTAATAATCTCCCATCCTTGTGATCTGTAATGCCTTCATGAACCTCTAAAAGGACTGCCCTGTTTTCATAAGTACATGATAATGTCAACAATGAAATGGACTGCACAACAATGCTTTTCTTCTTCTCTTATTTTATTGCGCAATTCTTTGTCTATTCCACTTTTTTACTAGTGAAGAGTCGAGTGTTTTGCATGAACACACGCACATTTTGTGGTTTAAGGAGTTTAGGAATGTTGCCATTTTTTCCATAGAGTGGAACGAACCTTCCTCCTTAACCAAAAGTTAAATCTTATGCCAAAATATCCTTATGCTGCTGCTTGTCTCCGATTGGTAGGGCCACCTGTCTTTCGTGAAAAGACTTATCTTCAAGCTAGGCTTAAACTTCTTGCATGCAAGATTGCCNATTGGTAGGGCCACCTGTCTTTCGTGAAAAGACTTATCTTCAAGCTAGGCTTAAACTTCTTGCATGCAAGATTGCCAATTTCCTTTGTCTATTGGGTGCGTGTGACTGTGAGAAGGCACTGTCCACCACATTGTTTACATACATGCAATAATCCAGGTTACCCTACCGGGTATCTAACCCGGTTCACCTTGGTGAGAGGCAAGTAATATGACATTTAACTACATCACCGTGGCATGACCCCTACATGTTTAAGAGTAGGCAGGTTGTGTGTAAACTTAACTAGCATATGCTATTCTGCTCTGAATTTTTTTTCCAGGCGTGCACTTTAACACCACTTGAATTCCTCCTACTGCGTTCGGATTTCTCCTTCGATGATGATCTTCTCTCGGATGACAATGAAGATAATGATGATGTAGTGGTGCTGGAGAATGATCGTTTGTTTAATAACATGGACACCATCTCAGAATCTGCATATAAAAAAATGAAGTACAGTGTTGGTACCACCTGAGCAAGCTACGTTTGCTCTCTCGGAACAAACTTCTGTGGGGAGATTTGTGTAAGAAAGTGTTGAATTTTTATACGTGTCCGGTACACACATGGTTTTGTGTACCGACTCTGTGCAGTTTGTATCAGAATTGATACTCTGATCATTTTAATTGTACGAGTGCTCATAAATTTGTGCACAGTAGTTTTATGCTTTATTTTTTTTCCTTCACCTATAAATAATGTTACATTTACACATCTTATGTTTAAACATTTTTGTTCGATAATTGAGAGTATCTAAATGTTGCTCACGTGTTTTGCATCTTTTTAAGTTTCTTGAAGATCAAAAATCTGGACCCGTATAGTTCTTACATTATTTGAGGTAACACTGAATATACACTGAAGAACCAGAATAACTGGGATATTTNCTGGACCCGTATAGTTCTTACATTATTTGAGGTAACACTGAATATACACTGAAGAACCAGAATAACTGGGATATTTCTGTTAAAATTGCATAAGTTCACCTGTGGTTTGTAACTGCATGAATATGATAGAAGATGGGGAATTGCCATGCCATCTCGATTTTGTATTATTGTGAGGATGGTGGGTGGATTTATGGTTTCAGTGGCACGTTAGGGACCCGTCTCACAGACATGCTTGGTGACATCATGTCATGGCATGACTTCAAACGGCTGTGAGTATTCTTCTAACCATAATAATTTGGCTACTCGGAGCATGTTTGGCAACAAATTATCATTGTGGAAGAGGTCAAATTCATCATTCTGTATGTAGGACATGAATATGAGTAATGCGTGTGAATTTTTATGCAAGTAACATTAAACTGTTGCAGATATTTGTAGATTTACAATGGGTAGAGACGTGAAAAAGTAGGTGTTATTAAAAAAAAAAATAACACATGAACAAAAATGTGTTATTTTTTTTAAAAAGTAGGAATTATTTTTGTCAAAAATAGCGGTTATTTTCTTTCTACAAAAACCCAGGTATCTGCATGAGAATTGCTCCATCTTTTAAATACATAAACAATTTGAAAAATGTCACCATTCGTAAAACCTGAATTTGGCAGTGTTATTCCTATTGAAAAGTGGTGTTTTTTTTATCAATTGTAATTTCCTTGCAAAAATACCTAACTTCCAGAGAAATATACAGTTACTTTTTTAAGACAAAATCACTAGTTTCCTTTATCAACAGACAACATTGAAAACAATTTCACATTTTCTTAAGATTAAAAAAAAATATTAGAGAAATTTACCTTTATGTTTTTGAACTATCTAAACTTTCAACAGATTTTTTCGGGAGACCCGCTGACAAAACTTATGTTTTTTCTAAACGTGTCATTTTTTACCGCACATATGTACAGAGAATATGTGTGATAAAAATGCAGCTAACTGGAACAATATAAGATTAAAATATGTGATAGTTCAATTTACAAATATATTCTACTTTAGTAAATGCATATACACACATTTTTCACTGCCGTTTCGCTTCGTAAAAAATAAAGGATTGTTGGATAAAACGTGTCGATGCTACGAATTTAAACAAACTCGGCAAGCTAATTGGCGGAATTCCATTGATAATGTGCTTGGTAGACGTGGACACAACTACTGGGTTTTCTAATGAGCAAAAAAAAATTTTGCAGAGCTGTGCACTAGAATGTTCACTCAAAATGACACATTATTACTTGCACTCATGTTATCTATGGCCGTAAACACACTTGATGGAAAAGAAAATGTTTTAGTTTACGGTGATAAATCAAAGAAATCTACTGGCCAACTCTGCATGCATTCGTATTTGGATTTGCAAAAACACATACGTCGTAAGAAGCAACTATGCGACATAAAACAATAATAATTCGTGAAAATACTACAGGATTTTGTACAATTCGTGAATACAGCTCAAATTTTCAAAAATTGCAATTTTTTTTAATGTGAAAATTTGCATTATTTTTTGCGTTATCGCTGCTAAATTTTCAGGTCTTTAACAATGGGTCTTGATATGTACTAGCTGAATGCACTCCATGCCATTATGGCTCCACAGCCGGCTAGTACAGTCCTTTGTTGACGCGCGGAATCTGCTTTCGTGGAGTTTCTCCATGTGCTACTTCCATCTGACCAGACAAGTTGGAAACTGAACTGGCTTNTGCGGAATCTGCTTTCGTGGAGTTTCTCCATGTGCTACTTCCATCTGACCAGACAAGTTGGAAACTGAACTGGCTTTACCATGCTGTGCATTTCCAGTTATCAATTTTCCAGTGGCAATATTCCCAAGCCAGTAACGGCATAGCAGTTTGAGTGCTCGCCTCCCACAGAGACAAATCAGAATAGATTCCTGGTGGGGTCACTCCTAGATTTTTGCATGAGGGAATCATGACTAATGATGTCACTAGTTGGCAGGTTTTTCCTCAGGGAGCTCCCATTTCCCCCCAACCTTGCATTACACTGCTGCTCTATATTCACCTCGTTTCACCCTCGTCAGCTCTCAAGACCTCGTTGAGAACTGCTGAAACCTCTCCACTCCAGGGGGCCGCGGTGGTGTGGTGGTTAGACTACTCATCTCCAACCAAGGCGAACCGGGTTCGATTCCTGGCGGGGCTGCCCCCGGATGTTCACATGTGGGAATAGTGCAGGGCGATGCTGCTGGTCGGCAGGTTTTCCGGAGATATCATGTTTCTCCCGCCCTTGCATTCAGGCGCTGTTCCGTACCTCGCTTCACCCGCATCGGCTCTCAAGATCTCAATGCTAAGAGCCACCCCAATCTCTTCACTTCACTTCCCTGTCCACTCCATTCCCCCACCTCCTTCGAGGTGACCCATAGCTCTTGTTTTGTGTAAATAGCAGTACTACCAAGGATGTTCATTGGCTCCTAAGGTCCTCATCATGCAGAGTTGCACTACACAGTGTTCATGCTGATGGTTGTAGAGGTTCCATCACTGATGCCTGTCATGTGAAATGAGTTTTGACAGCTCGCCCATAGTTTTTTGACTGCCACTGTGCATCATATGTTCTGTGTTATAAAAATTATTTTAGACGTATTACATTTGTAGACTGGTCAAATGTAACAGTACAATCTTTATCCATTTTGCTGGAATGCTAAATCCCATGTCACCAGGTTATAAGTCACATCTCTATGTACAGTATATACTTGAAAAAACACAATATTTAATGTGCAAATAGGCACTGCTTGGTAGTTCACAGGCGTTCATCTGTCACAGTTTTTCTGGCACATCTGCAAGTTGCATTTTAGGAAGCAACTATGTTATGTATTAATTTTAATGTTACCACACTGCATCTTGGGGAAGTAAATGGCGTGTAAAAATATTTGCTGTTTATTTGGAGATGTGGTTTGGTGACTTTCAGCCAGATCTTATCATGTAAATATATGAAACGAAAAATTTGATACAGTACTGCAGGAGTGTTGAGTGGGTTAAGTATATGAACCTGAAACAGTGACTCCTCACACAAGTTGTGTGGTTAATATATATTTTGTGTTGTATGCTGTATCTGTGTGTTACATGTTTGTGCCTTTGTGCGACACAAATGCATTGGTGTACAAGGCGTGGAAGCATAGGTAAATAAGGGTAACGTAAACTCAGGGTTTCGCTGTGATTGCAAGTGATTTAATGGCATAGTAAAAATGTCACGTGTCAAGTCACAGGGTATTTATTGTATTTGGTAGTCTGTTGCTGCATGGAGTTGATGTATTCATAATTGTGTTCACTACCTTCAGCATTGATTTCTTTTAACAACATTTCATCAGCATATCAACTTTGTTTTATTTTTAGGGACAGGAAACATTTGTGAGTTTAGTGACAAATGGGCTTTATTTTTAGTCCTTTAGTACTCAAATTTCAGTTGTTCATTAATTGCTCCAGTTTTATTAATGACATGCACGTGGGATTCAGTCTATTTTTTTTCCTCACATTTGTTATTTACTGTATTTCAAGGGATGTTTCATAAACTGCGATCCAATTACTCTGTTTGTGAAACATACATGTACTGTATCGACCCGAATGTACAAATGTTTCATTCCAGTTTGTACTTCCAAAAAATTTTGAGATTAATTGTTTTGTTTGAGTAATAGCAAGTGATAGTCAGTGTTTTTTTTAATTGACATGTATTTAATTACTGTACAAACCGCGTAAATAAAATCATTTAAAACTTGAGCATACTCTGCTTTAAAATGACCAAGCACGACATCCTTTCATTTTTATGCATTTGATTGCATTTTAAAAAAGGTTACAGAAAAAAGAAGTACTAGCTGAACCGAAACAAAGGCACAATAAAATTCCTTGTTAAATTGAACATAAAATGATTATTGATTGAAAGGTCGTTTTAATTAATCCATGGTAGTCTATTCAATATGTAAAAAGGGTTTTTATATGTATTTTCATTTCAGGTGATGGAAAGACATCAGAAAAATATAATCCCTTTTAAAAGTTATTAATACAGTTTTTTTTATCAATGTTAATACATTAACATTAATAGTATTTAACATCATGCAAAGTGTAATGCTTCACCAAGTGCTCTGTATTTTCATTTAATTCATTTTAGTTAAGTCAAAGGAATTATGTTTTAGCGGGCAGTGGCAGCCACGTTACCACCACTATGCCAACCCCTCTCGAGTCTAGCGAGAATGGGTGTCAGGTCAGGTATGCATCATGCAGCTCGGGGGTGAAGCAAACTCTTTGTGCAGTCATGTGGCGTTCGATAGACTTAATTCGAGCCGGAAAATTGTTACTTACTTAGTGCACCACCAAGTCCGCCACCCTTCCAGAGTAGACTCGAGCCCCTCCAGTATTACTTCCTTAAAAATAACTTGAGCATCCGCGAGGCATCTTCGTGAACAGCACCATACGCCAGTGCGAGGCCTTATAGTGCACGCCCACTTCAGTGTTTGTACCACCTCATTTTGTTTCAACAATACAACTCGTATTCTGAATCTGTGTGTGTGTGTGTGTCTCTCTCTCTCTCTCTTTTCTCTCTCTCTCTCTCTCTTCTCTCTCTCTCTCTCTTTTCTCTCTCTCTCTCTCTCTCTCTCTTTTCTCTCTCTCTCTCTTTTCTCTCTCTCTCTCTCTCTCTCTTCTCTCTCTCTCTCTCTCTTTTCTCTCTCTCTCTCTTTTCTCTCTCTCTCTCTTTTCTCTCTCTCTCTCTTTTCTCTCTCTCTCTCTCATATTCCTGCTTCATGGGGGAACTTAAGGGCAACTGACCCTCTCAACCGTCCACCACTTGTCTCTTGTTTACATCATGTAAGTTCAGTGCAATTTTGTTTTGAAGTGTTATGTTTTATGCATTGGGACGGCATGCTGGGTAGCAACAATACCCCAGTTCGGCAAGTGCGTGCACGTGGGGAGTTGACAAGCCTGGAATAAGTCAGCCATCCCCTGTGACATAAGACAGAGAGCACAGGGTTCCTTGGCCCAATCTTTTCGACCATGGCCCACCTTGAGAGTCTCGTGCTAACCCAAGCGGATCCCCTTACTGGTTAGCTGATGGCCTCGGGACATTTAAATTCCACCTGTCGGATCCTGTGACCACCCCGAACCGTGTCATTTGGGATAAAATCCTTTAAGTAAGACTGAGTTTACATGTTACCTAGATGAAAGTACACAAACACAGTAAGTATTTAAAATTATGTTTTTGACACAGGATGGTGTCCTGCCTACTGTAGACTGTCTACCACCGTGCATCTCCCAACTGCATTGCATATTTCGGCACCCTCAGTGCAGCTCAGCATATGCTACGAACGAGTGCAGGGTACTGCAGTGTTAGTGACCGTGCACCTTCCCCCTCACTGCAGCAAGGTAGACCGGCTGGGCAGGGATCGAAAATTATTTTGTACAACCAGATGGTAGGGGAAGTTTTATCACATACCATTTTGCAGGATGATTTTTTTGTGTGTGTGGGTGCATGCGTGTGTGTATATATATATATATATTGCAGCATTTGCTTGTGATGGTGCAGTGGTCAGCCTATTTATGCCTATCTATGGGAAGTGTCGGCCTTTCCCAATGCTTGTAGCCAATGTGAAGTCAGGGTGTTAAGTAGGCTACCTCACATGTGCTCGTTAATTGGAAGATTGAATGTGCAGTATTCTTGATGCAGCACCGAAAACAGCCGAGACATAGTTGGCATATGAAAACGGGGACATGCATGGTTAGTTGCACAATTGATTTGATTAGCATGTCTTAACTTTTTACAATCCTAATGCGAGACATGTACGTTGATCCCATGTCTTTGGTGCATGGACCATCGATACTGTTTTTCGGGTGCGCTAAGAAAGGTTCTGAATAGGGATGTCGCACACGATTCCACGATACCCTCTATTCTTGAAGAATCTTTTAATCGAGTATCGGAAGTCCAAGAATCGAAGCAATAAAAACCAATTACTACAGATACATAACCTATCACCTCTCAAAACGGTTTAAAATTACTTGAGTTATGCCAGTAAGTGTATCACTCTTGGAAAATTATTTTGTGCGTGAAAATGTGGGATGCAGAAATAATCTGAAAATAAAACTGTACTGGCCATGTTCAAATTTACCATTTTTATATTAGTATTTAGTGGCTTCAGTTTGGTCGCGATTTGGTAGTTTTGTTTTTAGCAAGTTTTGTTACATTCTAATAACTAGAGGTGTGCGGGATCCCGAACTTCGGGAAAATTTTCAGGAATTCATAACGATTTTCTTGTCGAGCGGGAAATAATTTTTTTCTGATATTTTCGGTAAAAATTTATGTTTACGTCTCTACGTCTAACTAAAATACAAGTCGGGTTTCTTGCGAGAAGCTTTGTATCGACTCTTTACGCAAGTGATTATGATTTGATGAATCAAATATTGTCGAGAAAGTTTTGATTCTTCCGCTTATTCACAGATTTCAAAATTGTTACATAAGCTAAAAAAAAAATGTTTGTACATCATATGTTATGTAACGTTGACACTATGTATTTATTGCGAAAATTAACTAAAACTGGTTGCAAACTGGCACTATTAGGAAGTTACGGTAAAACGTGCACACTGAGTGTGTCTAATATGAGAGCGACATCTATAAGTGGCAAGTATCAATTGCTGGTTGATATGGGACGCGAGTTTCGATATACATAACCTAAACATTCACGTAAAAATAACCTAGTACACGATGAATGTTTAATTTGACTCCAAATGTTCAACTATTTTACTGAGATATAACATGGTGTTTTTTAATATGGGTTTGGTTTAAATGATTTGTAATGTGTTTGTTTTTAATTGTGTATTGTGCTCACTTGCCGCCGGGATGTTGACAAACTCAAAATGTAGCAAATTTGCTATGTGAAAACATATAATTAATTNTTGTGCTCACTTGCCGCCGGGATGTTGACAAACTCAAAATGTAGCAAATTTGCTATGTGAAAACATATAATTAATTTACTTAGCTACTTTTCATTTTAAGGAATTAGCTTTTTAATCATTTCATGTGTTGGTGAACATTTACCATGGCAAGTGAGGTTTGGAAATATATTTGAATAAACTATGTAGACAATAAATATATATATATATACATACACACACACACATATATATATATATATATACACACACACACACATATATATACACACACACACACACAGGGTGATTCTAAAATCATGGGACAGACATCGAGTGGTGGTAGAGCTCACTAAAACCAACAATTATTGTATAGGAATATATGGGCGGAAGTGACGTGTTGAGGCACAAACGCAGAAACATAACACATTAACGGAAACATAAAATGTTCATTAGCAGCATACTTAAGGAGTGATTCCATACAGAAAATGTTAAAACAGTTGCTGGAAATGCATCCACCAACAGTCACGCATGCTTGGTGACCTCTACATATGGCGTGATTGGCTGACAATGGTGGCGATAGTTGAGGGCAGTCAAACAGTGCGCCAGTGACCTGCTGCATCAGCATCACTCCACCGACGCTACCAAGCTTGCATTACTGTCAGTGGTAGCAATTTTTAGCAATTATTATAAACATTGCTGTAAAAAGGCTTTTAGCGGTGACGTAAATAAACACTGTGTTGCATTTCATGTGTTATTTTTGTGTTTGTGCCTCAACGTGTCGCTCCCGCCCATATATTCCTATACAACAATTGTTTGTTTTAGTGAGCTCTACCACCCTTCAATGTTTGTCCCATGATTTTAGAATCATCCTGTTTATGTTTTCATTATTATATCAAGCCTCTTTTGAACTTTTTGGAATTTCATATGAGTATGCTCCTACTGTTTGTGTTATATTGTTTGTTAGTAATAGGCCAACTACTAATGTAGGCCTAGTTTAAATAATTAAATTTCACACCCTCATATACCGTATTTAGTTCTGTAAAGTAATTGTCTGTAACTAAAATAATAGTGATTTTTGGAATTGAGAATCGTCTGTGATATCGGCATCGAGAATTGAAAAAAAAGTGGAATTGTTACATTCCTAGTTCTGAATAAATAATTTATAGCAAATTAAGTGACTGGAGCAATAATGGTGAAGCACCAAAAGGGGGCAATGCAGCACCCCCATCCTGCTCTCGGTCAGAACTCAAGACTGATTCACTTGGTTTGAGTGATTAAAGATGCCTGTACTCGTCAGCATCAAGAAGATAAAAAAATATATAGAAAATATATATGTAAAAGTAATTTACACACACAAGATACTTAAGAACTGATAAATAACATATATACTTCCAGACAATAAAAACACCACACTACGAAGAAATGCGACCATCACGAAACCATGTAAAAGCGAGAGAACATGCAGGTATGCACATGATCCAATGTTTGTGTGTTGGCATTTGACTATACACATGGACGTGGCATTGCAAGCATCGACCAGCAGTTGTAGACACTAGCATGTGTTCGAAGTGCATTAATGCGAAAAACANTGGACGTGGCATTGCAAGCATCGACCAGCAGTTGTAGACACTAGCATGTGTTCGAAGTGCATTAATGCGAAAAACACCAAAAGATACCAAGAAAATGTACAGAGGGAAGATGAATGCCAGGAAAACACCAAAGACATTGCTTTACAGAATTGATGGACTTCGAGAGTGGACTCGTAATCAGTCTGAAAACCATAGAGTAACTGTACCACCACATAGACAAGTATGGAGCAGCACAATTCCTAATGCGAAAATCCACGAGCGACCCTGCCGGGAATCAAACCTAGTCCCCCTTGGTAGACGAGTAGTCTGACCACTACATTACCATGGCCTCCAGTTAACAAGGGCTTAGAAACAGTTGAAGAGGGGAAGAGGGACTTCCCTTCATAGAGTCGAGGATGAACTTCTTTTGAATGTAACCAGAGGTGTGTGAAGTACAACACTTCTGATGGAAGAGTGGGGGCACAGTTGAGCACACCTATTCCTGTGTCAAAGCTGACACCTGGAATTAAAATGTTTAGCCTCTAGAAGAACAACCTGCCTAGGGCGCTAGTGTGTATCAGTGCACTAGAGAGCCCTGTCGCAAGCTGCTGTGTAACGAGTAGTGTGCCACTTTGTAAACCATTTCCACAGATATTTCAGAAAACAGAATTTTTAGCAGTTTGCACACTACGAAACATTGAGTATGTTACTGAATCAAATCCGATGGGCTGTACTGGAATAGTTTTCCAGTGCAGTTATATGGTTGATACCTGCCAAATGCTGAAGTTTGGAAGTAGGTATTGAATCTGCTCTGCGGCGTGAGGCGCCAGCACTTGATGCTATACCTCAGTGATAGGGCGTAGGAATACGTCGACACTGTTGTCTCTAGGTCCAATTTACTAATAA
>NQII01002635.1:0-12276 GCA_002778355.1 Clitarchus hookeri | reverse complement strand
AACTCTTGGGTGCCCTCTTGGTTCGGCGCACGTGTGGTTCTCCTGCCTCCGGATATCGTGCCGCTATATCCCGCAACCCGCTAAAAGCTCTCATGGTTTATTGCGGTACAAGCCCGGGACAGATGCAGCTGGTGGTGGGATCTCTGTGTCCCTTGGGCAGCTGCAAAATGCAGCTGTGTCCGCGCCCTGGTGCCTTCCGTTGTCTCCGGATGTCGTCTGCACGTGCAGGAACAGTTGCACGTGCAGAAACCTTTGGTAGCACGCCTTTGCAGCTGCGAGGCTCCTGGCGTCACTCTGCCGGCACGTCCACAAAACCCTTAATCCTTTTTGCAGTCGTCCGCCTGCGAGCTTCGCCAGAGCGTGTGTTCTGACGAATAAAATATAGGGACGCAGAATGCGTCANGTTGCACGTGCAGAAACCTTTGGTAGCACGCCTTTGCAGCTGCGAGGCTCCTGGCGTCACTCTGCCGGCACGTCCATAAACCCCTTAATCCTTATTGCAGTCGTCCGCCTGCGAGCTTCGCCAGAGCGTGTGTTCTGACGAATAAAATATAGGGACGCAGAATGTGTCATGGTGCATTAAGTAAAGGACAATGTAATATATTTTCATTTGAATAAAGTAAATATTTTCACTTACTTGGTATGTCATATCGCATGTGTTTTAAATAGCCATTAATAAAGGAATTAAGCTGGGTTTACAATAGAAAAATTAAGCGTTAAATTGTGTGTTATTTTCTGTGCAGAAGAACTGAATGGGTGTGTTATCGTATGTATTGGTTTCCAATGGTACTTAATCAGGCCATGTGCGTTGTTGGGATTTCCTTAAGTGTTAAAAGAAATTGTTATTTTATATCTTAAGTGAAACTTAAAAGGTAGTGACCAAACAGAGCAGTCGGTGTTGTTGGCGGGGAAACTTATTTACAGTAAAGTAAGTTTAGAAGATATTTTAAAAATATGTGAACATTTCTATGATTGTATTGGTTCACAAAATAAACTTTTTTGTCAGAAAATGCTGTCTTTGAAGAAGGATTTACCTAAATATGGTTGTGGTATAAGAGGTTAGGTTAGGAACAAACATGAGAAGCTTGTCACATGTTTCTATAGTTTGGAATTAAGAAGTAAAACTGCAAATACAGATGACGATACACTTTACATGGATAACAAGACCTTCTGGTGCAATATTTTCTTCGTGGAATGTTGAGGACGTTATCCTGAGGAAGCGCTCTCACAGTCGCTACACCAAACGTAAGGTTTGGTGCAGGGCGATGAGCTGGGGTTTGTGTACTTACTTCTGTTCAACAATGAACTGAATGAGATTTGCACCACTCTTGCCCATAATGTGCAACTGATAAAGAGTATTACCTAGATAACATGCAGGGGAAGCAATGCAATCAAGCGTTATCTCAAGGTCATAAAAGTGCAACTGTTATCTCCCAAGTCTAAAACTATGAATGGCAGCACACATTAGATTTAGTGTGCTAACACTGCTATTGGGACGAGTTTTGTTTTTTCTGTAAGCGTCATAATGCTGGTAACCTGACGTTTACAAGTTTGTCTGTAATGGATCCAAGTGATATAATTTGTTGGAAGGCAGTGCCGGTACGTAAAGGTGTTGTTTCCGTATGCTAGATAAGTGTTAAGTGCACAATTCTTAATGCATAATTTTTTTTATTGTAAACCCAGCTTTAGGTACAGCTTTCAAGAGGAACATTCAGTTATTTTTGTAAATTATTTATTTACATTTAAACATTCAGGCAAGATTTCTTGAATTTTGTTTTGTTTTATTTTTGTCAAATGCAGCATTTATATAAAAAAAAAAATGTACAGTTTTAAGTTAGTGAAATTTTGAGGAGTAAAAATGGAATACATATATAAATCCTTGGATCAATAATATTCAAAGTTGTAGTTCACAAATAAATTAAAAAAATAATACACAATATAAGATTTTAAAAATTTGAATACATAGATAAAACGAGGTGTTGCAGTCTACTGGTTTTCAACTATTCGTTTTACTAGTAGTCTTCCGACATGGAAGGAGGATAGAAGGCAGCACCTTCGTGGAAGGTAACGCAAATTAGTTTGAAACAAGAGATTATTTTGGGAAGAGGGTGGTAAGAGTGTACAAATGGCTTGTTTACAAGCAAAAAATAGACATGATATTAAAAAATTCACTTTCTTTGTCAAAAACTCAAGCTGCTAATAAGTGCAACAGTTTTTTCTATGTCAAAAAGTTGCTAGCATGGAAGTAGAGAATCGTGTTGAGAATCACTGTCGTGTAGGTATACAGCGTGTCTCTAAAAATCACCGACAAACTCCGGGAGGTGATTCCTTATGATACATTAAGTAAAAAAATATATAGGACACTTTGTACCTACATGCAATATTAAGGGAAGAATGGCCCCTTGAAAATCAAATTTGAAAATGGTAATCTCCTGAAATATTGGAAACTCAACGACATTAAATGACAATACTCTGAACATTTGTTTTCTATTATTGGGATCCTTAACCTACAGCAAGCATGTGTTTATAACTTCCACAGTTATGAATACCACAGGGGTGGCCACCCTCTTATTGTATGCAACTTTTGTACCATCAGGATTTTGTAATGTTTGATGCTGGCTTATTGAGCAGTATCACTTGCATAACAAATATGATCCTCTTGTTGCAAGTGCGTAGGACCTACCATTTTCGTTCAAAACACACATGAAATTTTGGTCTAGTGTTATAGTCTGTAACACGTAGGCCACACTAAATAATGAGTCAATGGTTGGCTGCTGGGTCCACTGCGTAAGTGATGGTGGAAGACATTTGAACACTTGCTGTAAACTGTCATTTATAGGCTTATGGTACGTAAGTGGTATGGTTATTTTATCAAAAGATGTTGACCTGTGTCAATATGCTACACCCATGGTTCTCATAAAATAGATGTTTAATGTTTGAAACAGATAATGTGTTATACCTGCGACATAGGCCTATAAATGTGTGATACAGGTTGTTTACAGCAAGTGTTCAAATGTCTTCCACAATCACTTGTGCAGTGGATCCAGCAACCAACAATGGACTCATTTTAGTGTGGCCTACGTGTTAGGGACTGTAACACTGGATTGAAGCTTCATTTGTGTTTAGAACGGAAATGGTGGGTCCTACGCACTTGCAACTAGAGGACCATATTTGTTACGTACGTGATGCTGCTCAATAAACAAAAAGAAACATTAAAAAATCCCGACGGTACAAAAGTTGCATACAATAAGAGGGTGGCCACCCCTGTTATTTTCATAACTGTGGAAGGTATAAACACATGATTGCTGTAGGTTAAGGATCCCAATAACAGAAAGCAATGTTCAGAGTATTGTCATTTAATGTCTCTTAGTTTCCGATATTTTGGGAGATTACTGTTTTCAAATTTGATTTTTAAGGGGTCATTCCTCTTTTAATATTGCATGTAGGTACAAAGTGTCCTGTATATTATCTACTTAATTTTTCATAAGGAATCACCTCCCGGAGTTTGTCAGTGATTTTTAGATGCACGTTGTATAATATTAAACCCCTGGTTGTGTGTGTTGTCAACATTGTCTTTCGATCTTCTCGCTCAACTGTTAAAATCACACCTTACAAAGAATTGTTTGGACTTATGTTTACATTAAGTTTTTTTGATGTACTTGTGTGTGTATATATATATATATATATAAAATAGTGTAACGTAAAATTTTTGTAGTTGGTCAAAGAAATTTTAGAACTCGTATGTATCTGCACGAGATAAACATCAATACAAGCCATGTGTATTTTGACAGTACTCGTAGCAAAGAAAAAAATAATGAAGGAGGCTCAATGTTGGGGCTCAGGAGTAGGTATTTTTACTGTGCAGCTGGCAGGCACACTCTATGACACTCTTTCTTCACGCCTCTGACTGCGCAAAACAGAAACTGCCAGGGTGTTCTTGGTGGCCGTGCGACACGTGTCGTGGCCGGCTGCCGGTCACTTGACGCCGATGATGGACTCGACGGAGAAGGATATCTTGGGCTTGGCAGGGACAGCGGTCCTGGGAGGGGGTGGCAGCGGAGGCGGCACCCACTGTGCCGGGGGCGGCAGCAGCGCCAGCGGCAGTGCAAGGAAGGACGGGGGCAGCGCCGCTTCCAGCTCGCGGTCGGCGAACGCCCTGCGCTTGCGCAGGCGGTCGCTGAGGTATGGCGGCAAGAAGGCGCCGGCCAGTCTGCAGATGGTGTGCTTGTAGCCTGGGGACAAGTCAAGGCATGCATAATAGCTGCTAATCCTTCACCTAAATCCCAAGCCCAAAATGAAATAATTATTAACGAATTCTAATAAAAGTGGAGACGTTTGGGCAGCTTTTAACATTGTGGTGAATATGGAGCAGTGCCGGAATGCAAGGGTTGGGGGAGCAAGAATTCCCTGAAAAAAACCAGCACGATTCCCACATGCAACAATCCGGGATCGAACCCGGTTCTCCTTGGTGGGAGGTGAGTAGTCCGACCACTATACCACCGTGGTCCTGCTCTAATGGAAGTGAAAATGTAATTTTATTTGAATATGGTTTATAATTAGGGATAATACAATATAAATTTTTCTCTATTCCAATTCTCGATACCTATGCAGAAAATCTACGTTGATTCCAATTACAATTCCAAGATGATTTTGTCAATGTCTGTCGAACTAAAAAAAAACATTTACTTACTAAGAATAAAAACTTGAAACAAAAATATATATATCAACTTTTACACAAAAATGTATTTTTTTTTTTTTCTGTATACAGTTTTTTTACTTGTCAAACATGAAAAATGAACCAAAAACTTAGATATAACTAGATTATTATTTTAATATATAGTAATACTAAAAAAAAAAAAATTGCCCATGTTGGAGAACAGTTTAACAAATTTTTGTTCAAAAATACCAGCATTTACAGTCTGTCCAGCCTATTACGTTTACTATCACATGTGCTGAACAGTCTTTCCCCGAGTTTTGATGGGTAATTTTTTATTATTTATATTGTCATTTTTAACTAGTTGAAAGAAAAAATTCCATACAAAAGTATGTCTCTGGTGTGGAGACGTTGCGCGGCAAATAACTTTCATGAAAATGTGGCACCACTGCTGCCTACTATTTACATTCCGCGCATTACTAACATGGCTGCCGACGTACAAAATGTGATGCTTTCCCCACTCAAAACACGTTTTGCACCCGTTTGTAAGTAAATTGGTTTTCATCTCGCATATATGCAATTTAACGGTTGCTTAAATATGCAGGCGTTTCTACGTGGTGTGTAATTTACGATGCCAAATTCTACATTGGAACAATTCGTGGTTACAGTNAGCCATGGCTACGTGGTGAAACGGTAAAGCAGATGGCAGTTAGTAAGAGTGCATTGGAAATTAATTCTGTTTTATCATGCATTTTTTAAGTGTGGATCTGTATACCAAAAGTTTGGGGAGATCTCGTACAATATTATACCTATTGTATCGTGTTTCATTTACAACACATCAGCTTCGTTGTCCGTGGGTCGGTGTAATTACAAGCATGTATGTAAATGGAAAATTAAATAAAAACCTCTATAACCGTTGAAAACTTAATAGGGATTAGTGTTTTAAGGGTTCACGAAAATATAGGCCGTTTATAAGGTGTGTTAGAAATGTGGAGTGTCGTTTGTATTGAAGATATGAATATTATCTTAATTCTTTCGTAGTTGAACCATCATTGAATGCAATTTTTAGCGACGGATAATAAAAATAAACCATCCGAAAATTGATAGTAGGGGACATTTTCGGCTTTAATTAAATAGGAATTTTGCCAGGGCCGGGAAAAGTATACGTTAATTCCTGTCAGTCAACACGAGTCCGCTAGAGCCTATGTGGAGAACCAAAGACCTGTTGTTGTGCTACATAACCTCAAAAATTCATGTGAAGGTGGGCAAGGATTTATGAAAATTAACCGTTTGATTCTAGATTATTCGATACCTGTAATAATCGAGGGTATCTATTTTGACATCCCTATTTATAATACATCTATTGGCAGTGCTTTATAAGTTATTGGTAATAATAAATAAAGTTTGAGAAGTAAACGACAGTAATGGGAAATTAAAGAAAATTGTGAATAGAAAGAACAGAAGAAGAAATCCCAGAAATGACCAACCAAGAGGGGCGAAGTATTTTATTATAATTGCATACTGCGGACAAGATGCATCGTTAACTTCCTCCTTGTATACCCAACAAGAATCATACGTGGAAGGAGTTGCAACTCAACAGTTTAAAGGTGGGTTCACATTAAAAGAGTAACTTACAAAGCATCGGGCTTACGGGTGCTGGTAATCAAAACATTATCTATATCAGCGTGAAATACAGTTCAACTTGTAGACATAACTTACAAGTACTATTTCCTCGCATAAAAAGTTATAGGCCGCATATTTTTTGTATTAAGGAATGTCAAAATCACAATTTTAGTGTTTTCGGGACATACATATAAGCAACAAAACTCTCAGAAATGAAATAATTCACATTTAAATTAGAAGCGACGCGTTACTTCAATAAATCTTTATAATCATGCTTAGAAATGTGTATGTAATTTTCAGAAATTACTTAAAATAAGGTATATTTTTAGTTAGTAGCCGTCTACGGTCTTTTGTGAAAATAACTTTTTCTAAGCACGCCTTAAAATGAATTAAGACATTGCCTTCCAGTCACCCTTGCAGAATTTTTGTAAATGTTTTCGTTTTTCTATTTGTACGTCCCAAAATCACAAAAACTGATTTTTACGTGTGCTATAGTGCAAAAACTATAACGATCTAAACTTTTTTTATATCGCGAAAGAATTCTTACAGTTAATGTCTACAAGTTGAACGTTATTTTGTGCAAACATAAAACAATGAATATTTTTTTTTGTGACAAGCGCCCTTAACAACATTTTACCTTGTGCGGAACTGATTCACAATTGAGTGTTTGTGCATTATATTAAGCCAATGAAATTTAATACTAATCTGACGTCATCTCGCAGTGTTGGTAATTTTTTTTAACGTTTTTGTTGTCTTTACATGACGTAAACTATATAAATCACCAGATCAGTGTTATATTATCATCTTGAAAATGGACCTATTTAAAAGCGCCAGCACGTTTGCTTCTCTTTAAAATATATGCCTTTGTGACCCAAAGATGTGGGACAACCTTTCAAACATTTTTTACTAGTTCACTGTCACATGTTCTTTGCTCTTAATCTATATCTTGTAACATTTCGTGCAATAAACCCGTGTCCGTTTCCGCTGCATAACTGTTTGTTAAACAAACAACTTCGACGAAAATTTTCTACTTTGTTCTGAACGCTTGTCGCCCCCTTGCACCGGACTAAGAAATTACGCTTAATTATTCCTCTGCATTATGTCAGGACCTCCCGTGCACAGGACCTGTTTTTGCGCTGTTGTAGATCAATAAATTTGAAATAATAGCGGTCAATTATTATTCACACTGCCTATGTTCTATGGTTACTATTATGCTTTCAGTTGTGAACCCAGCTTGAGAGAACCTATATTATACATTTGTTTGCCGAAGTAGGCTCTACTGGCAACGTTAGAACACAGTTAATTACAAATTTCCACTTTATGTTGGCAGACTTGGAGCATTAAGTCGCCAACTTGGGTTCTGTTTTTATTTTAAGGTTGTTCTACGTTTTCTGGGCAATATGATTGATCGTTTCATTTATTCGCAGTTATTCCATACGACAAATGTATTCAAGTGAATAAGAATCACAATCCTGGAGATGAAACACTAAACAGTTTCATGCTAATATTCATGAAAATACATGTATAAAATAACAAGACATAATAGTTTAGTTACATATAGTCCATTTACTGTTACTTCTGATTTTATGAAGCCCGACTACTTCCACGAAACAAGCGTAGTAACAGTGGTTATTTACATGAATAATTTGATGACAGCGACAGCTGTTGCGATGTTTGCAGATCTTTGTTCAGTTGCCACTATCCAGACACTCAGTGTTCCATCATAAATATTTTCTCATGTGTTTTCAATAAACTGGTGTTTCAGGTCCAACTTAAAATATGTGTACCCGCCTTTAGGATTCACTTTATACCCTAGGTCGTAATATATGTTTTCGATTTCTTGTTTCGTGATTAACATGCAGCTGAAGTTTGTAGGTCGAATTTAGATACATCGTGTGTGTGTGTGTGTATATATATATATGTATATATATATATATATATATATATATATATANTGGTTAATCACGAAACAAGAAATTGAAAACATATATTACGACCTAGGGTATAAAGTGAATCCTAAAGGCGGGTACACATATTTTATATTATATATATATATATACACACGTATATAATAAGTCAGATGTGATGTAACCGTCATACTATATGAATCGCCGCAGTGTTTTGATTTGTTCCGCGTTAGGAACTATTTTTGTAATATTCTATAATCCTTCGTTAAGGATGTCGGTTTCCACTACACTCAAGAGCAGTGTCTAGTTAGTTTGTTCATAGGGTCTCCCTTTACTTTCTCGCTGCACGCACATCTCTTTGTAGCAACGGCGTGTTAATCATTTGTTACTTCCGTGTACTATTATTACTGAGAATATGGCAAGTGGTGTTATTGTTTTAAAATGTTCTGTTGGCTGTTATTTGGTGTTCTTTTTTGTTGTTGACTGATGCTGGGGGAGCATATATTAATTAGATGAATAGTGTAAGTAAATGTGTTTTGTATAAACCATCGGCTGCTTTGAAATATATAAGGGAATCCAGTTTTAGTACAGGGATTAAAGTCTCAAAACTGCTTGCGGAAAAACAAACCACTTCCAGTGCAGCCGCCGCGCCGGTCGCGGGATCGAACCCACTACCAGCCGAGTGCGAGTCAGGCATACTAACCGCATGATCAAACGAGCACGCTAACTGCAATTGAATATAGCACTCAAAGTTAAACGGTAAAAAAAATTCTGCGATGCTAAAGTCACGTAAATCACGTGTGAAAGGAAAATAACTGGACGGTGAGTTTGTGTTAAAAGTCTCGTCTTGTGGGGAAGTTGGCGGATGATCTCGGAGTCGGGTGTCATCGTGGCTGTGGATGGACCGGCAAAGGTAGATTTCGGTGGTGGAGGGGTGGCGAAGGGGGGAAGTCGGAAGAGATGCGAACGTGGTTATGGAGGGGAGGTACTACTCGACCAAGCCAAGTGTGCATCTGGGGAGGGGTGAGAATCGAGCGTTAATGTATGTATAAGCTGTCCACGGTAAAGTGAGCACTTTTGAGGCCCAAGTTACTTTTTCCTTCTAGCCATTTTTTCTATCCTTTAATAACCTTTTTTAAACTAACATTGCCAAGTACGTAATAAACACAATTTGTATATTCCATCCGCACTCGGAAATTGACGTCTAAGGCCGTGTCCGAAATGGTAGATTTTGTTGAAAAAAATGATTGCGTGACCCGATTTTGTATACAAATATGGTGACGTATTTGGTAATTTCGTATTTTGTATCCAGCGGATGTTAGAAAAATACAAAATGACAAAATCAGCGCCATGTTGGTTTTGAACTTCAGAATACATGCGTGAATGCGTAAAAAAAAAACTTTTTTTTTAAACAAATAACTTTTTATAACATACACTAGGCATGTTTGAAAAAGCAAGTAAGCGTTCTTTGTTTATATATTTCGCAACGAAAAAAAATTTTAAGTCGTTATTGCATAATTTATTATTGTCTTATTTATTAACATATTCGCAGCATTCAGTGATGATTGTAGAAATATTACGTCCGTTTTAAGCATTAAATTTAGATACAAATATTTTTCAGTCTTAATGTAAAAATGCTTTGCCGCGGGTGCTAAACAAGTGACTGTCGACAACTTCCGAATTGAAACTTACGAAATGACAAATTACCTGCAAAATAACGAATTTATCATTTCGGACACCGCCTAAGGCTAAAATAAAATATATTTATTGACTATTATTTTTAATGAGAGGCCTTTCAAAAGTGCTCACTTTACCATCAATAGTGTATAACTTTTGAGAGGGAAATAACAACAGCTGGCATGGTCACTTTGGCACTTGACACCCACAGTCCACCGCTTTAAAGTCGGTTTACGATAGAAAACGTGTACGTATCAGAACGGAAGACGGAATTTTTACGAAACGTTTATGGTCTCCAGTACGTGTCGTGTAGGAACATCCTCGATTTGTGGACGCACATGAAATGGCGACAATTTTATTTCGTGTCGTGTACGTAAAAACTTCAGCCAACACGAGTTGTATGCGAAAAGANCACATGAAATGGCGACAATTTTATTTCGTGTCGTGTACGTAAAAACTTCAGCCAACACGAGTTGTATGCGAAAAGAAGAATTAGAAGCAATATATTGCATTTTATAGAATATCTTATTTCTAAAAAAAAAACCTTCCTTTTTTATTTTTATTAAATGATTTTAAAATTACGTTTAAATTATCTGTATTAATGAATTGTCTTTAATTTTGTATTGTATTATCAAGTTTCGAGTTACATTTTTATATAATCCTTTGCAGTAAGTACTGGCAGAATGAAGACGCACATAAAATTAAATGAAATATTATTTTATTTGCTAATAAATAACTATTTTACTCAATAAAGTTAATTTCTAGTCGAGCGTGATAGGTTGAACATAAGACGAGTTCATTCGCTATGAACCACACACTTTTGTTTAAGNGTTAATTTCTAGTCGAGCGTGATAGGTTGAACATAAGACGAGTTCATTCGCTATGAACCACACACTTTTGTTTAAGCATACGTCTCTTAAGTACACGAAACTGATCGTGAACTAAGTAAGGTGGTAAGTAAGAGAAGAGGGAAGGGATATAAAGGTGTGTAGTTCACGTATTCCCCGGATGCGCGCTTGGTGGTAGGTGAGAGGGAAATCTTGGAATAAAGAGGGGTCGCTGAAACAAGGGAGGACATGTGACACGCACGTGGGTCGCGGGAGGGTTGTTGTGATGCCAGCCGGCTGTTGAACGCAGGAGCCACGCAGTCTGGGGACCCCGGCACTTCCTGTCTCCCCCCGTTCCAGCTATTTAGGGGCCCGCACCTAGCAGCTAACGAACGACTCCTGACCCTCCCATCCCCCCAGTCATTTCTCGCCGTTTCCTTTCTCTTCCTTGGTAACCGCTACTAAAGGCCATTTCACACGATCAAACATTTATTGAATTCAATTTGTTGAACGAAAAAAATTACTTAATTTTCCTTTGGGGTCGCAGTGGCTGAGTGGCTAGCCTGCTTGCCACCCACCAAGGCGAACCGAGTTCAATCCGTGGCCAGGTCACTCCCGGATTTTTGCCGGACGATGCCGCTGGTCGGCGGGTTTTCTCGGGGATCTCCCGATTCCCCCGCCCTGTTATTACGGCGTTGCTCCATACTCACCTCACTTCACCCTCATCGGCTCTCAGGACTCACTGACTCATTCATTTGTTTTTCAATGGATTGCATCCAATAAGCTTTCAAGTATCATATTGAAAATTATCACAGACTTTTTAATAAAACCAGTTAAATAAATACCAAAAGTAATTTTTTATAAGTATCTGCGACTCATGCACGAGACAATAATAATTAGTTAAACCACAACAAATTTTCTTCATATAATGTACATTTTCTTTTTAAAAAAAATTGTATCCTTATTGTGTAAGAACTTCAAATGTAGGCGCACAACTCTGTTATTATGAGATTACCTACATTAATATTGTCAAATATGCTGTGATCGGCAATTGAAATTTTGGATCCAAGAAAATATAGAACATGCTTAAAACAAAAATCTTGAAGGAAGATTAGACATTCAAGAAGTTGAAAGAGGAAATGGTCGCGATTATGAAGTTCGTGTGACGTCCTATAGCTTTCAATGAATTGATTCCAATAAAAATTGAAGGTAATTTGAAGGTGCGAAAGGACCTTTACACTGGATCTCAATTCAAAAGAATACCTTCTTCGAAAAGCGTTCATTCGTAATACCCTCATCGGCTCTCGAGACCTAGACGTTAATCTCTCTACTCCACTCCACGTGCGTGGACTACGAAGATGGTAGTTACAAATTACCTTGCGCCTTGATTCATATGTTAAGTGTAAATTGTATTTATTATGTAGTGTTGAGGGGTTAGTTAATGGCTTGACTTCTGTGATACAACCAAATTCTCCCAGTGAGTGCAATACGCACTTATTTGGGCTAAAAGTGTCACACTTTATCGCTAATTAAAGTAAAGTACAGTTTAAATAAAAACTTCAATTGCACCATATTAAATATATATATA
>NQII01002634.1:261519-334071 GCA_002778355.1 Clitarchus hookeri | reverse complement strand
GTCGGTCGTGTCGCCCAGCTCACTCCGGTTGAACTAAAATTTTGTGCACGGATAATGTAATTTGCAATAGTAACAATAATTCTCGGAACCTTGATGTGAACCATGTATCCACAGGCTCCTTGTGCCCACTCTGAGTGTCACAGTCACAACAACTACACCAGCTACACTGCGCCGCACCAAGTACATCAGGGCAAGAGTGCGTAGTGCAGGTCGTCAAGAACGGAACTTACACCTTCTTGCTGACAAAGATTATTCTCCTCAAGAAACCGCCCTACTAATTTATTACAAGAGGTAACTCTTTTAATAAATAAGTCGGGAATCCGAAACGGTGTTTACCCCAAAGCCACAGCGGTTGGGCGCACTGGCAATTAGTCGTTGCGTCCTCGCAGCTCGCATAGCTAAATACAACACAACGCACAACCGAGTGACGCAAACTGGATGGTAGGCCAGAGCTGAAGAGTTAAGTGCTCTTAGATAAACCTCTCCAAGCCTACAATAATTAACACTTCACTTTTCCCGCTATTAGGGTTTGTGTTTACAAATATATTAAAATTAAAAATTTACCAATATTTATGTTGGTCATAGTGTAATACCGTAGAATCATCCAAAGAATGAAAACAGCACAGAGTTATAGCTGAATATTTGGAGTAGAGTGGGAGACTAACAAACTTTCTGAATTCCTATGCCTCCAGAGCGCACCACCATATACCCCTAAATGGCCGTTTAAGGGAGTATATTGATTTGAAAATTACATGTTCCAATGAAACGTGAATGTTGTGTTTACATATATTTGAAGAAAATCAGGATTGTTTCAGGCTGAATATGAATTGCATTAACTAATTTTTTATGACGGGAATTTTATATTATAATTTTTTCAAGTTTGGAAATTAAGATACAATTGATGGTGTGTTACATTGTTTGAAACTAATCAGTTAGTTATGCCAGCATTCAACATAACATTTTAAAACATATATGATCATTGGCAGATGCATATGCAGCTCTACAAATGATGCTCTTCGNTGCATATGCAGCTCTACAAATGATGCTCTTCGGGCAGCTTATGTAGATGCGCCAAATACATTGGTTAACCCTAGATTTAACCATGGCTCACAATAGTCCTGGTACACAGGATGCCAGAAAAGTGTACTAATAACATGCAAATTTTTTCACTTGGGTTGTAGGGACTCTCAGACTCACTACATGTGAATTTAACTAAACACTTTCAAACAACACTACAACATGTTCTACATACATCACGACTCTACAACATGCCAGTCGANTGAATTTAACTAAACACTTTCAAACAACACTACAACATGTTCTACATACATCACGACTCTACAACATGCCAGTCGAGAGACCGGTGGGGAGCTTCACTCCCTTGCTGATAACACCAACACATAAATTTATTAAGATAGCAACAGTAGTTAACAGCTATAAATAAGGGCCTGCAGGCCAGCTAAAACATATACACAGAANAAATTTATTAAGATAGCAACAGTAGTTAACAGCTATAAATAAGGGCCTGCAGGCCAGCTAAAACATATACACAGAATCCTACCACCGACTCAATTATTTGACCCAAGTCTGACGGGCTGTATTTTTGTTGCAAACCCACTAAAGGAGTTATAGAAACTTCGGTTCCTGGTCTCGTGACAGTGCGGCCTTTCGGGGGCATATGAGAGATCGGTGGTGGATATGCAGCTCGGAAAGGGTGCACTTGAGCCCAAAGGGTATAGCACAAAACTAAATTTGCAGCTGTCTGGATCCGTGAAAGCCGTTTACGGTCGGACGGATTGTTTGACAGGTACTTGTCAGTATCCACTGCGGAAATATAAAGACGATAGAATTTTGGCATCTCCTAGGAGGTTCAAAGCTGAATTTATCCAAATGAGTGGTATCGGTGCACTTTTAAGAGGTTTAAAGTCGTTGAAAAAATGCCAGTTTTCGTCCTTAGTAGCAAGAGTAATGGCTGAATTATGCATTCTTTCAGTTGATTCGACAATGCCGTCCTTAATCATCTTGTCTAACTGTTTAATAAAAATTTTAAGTTGGAAAGGGGCGTATTCTCGTGGTGGTGTGTAAATGGAATTGTCATGTTTTGGTTGGTTAATCATACTGTGTAATGGTCGTGCACTTGAGTGGATCAGCAGCTGCGAACATATCAGAATGTTAGTTTAGAGCTCGTTGGAAAGCCTCAGGTATTGCTATGGCACTGCATGTTCAAAAATGTGATGCAGGATGGCAACCTGCCCTCCAGACAGTTTGCCACACCACTCGTCAACCGCATCAACTGGCACCAGTATATCCTCAGTGCTCAGTGTAGTGCCGCGTGCAGTGTAGTGCAAGTGCAGGAAAGGGCAGGGTAGTGCAGCACAACAGCATACCACCCGTCCCCACAAAAAGGCGCCAGGAAGGTAATGGTAAGTAATAAAAGACCACTCAGGAAAATTGTAGGGCAATGAAACTTTAATTAATTCAAAGGAAAGAAAGGGTCACCAAGTGTGTAGATGCTTCAGGACGACCCCACAAGCGTTTTAGAGTATTATTATGTTCATTTTCAAATTTATATGTTTTTCCATTACAGGTGTTTCACCCACATTTCATGACATTCACATTTAAATTGTAATTGTTCATGTGCACCGTAATATTGTGTATTTATTTATTCATGTTATAAGCAGGGTTCAAGTTTTTTTATTTGCGTAAGGGTTTCAGTTAAACAGAAAGTAGTGCAGGGCGAGCCACATGCCCTCATAATTCACGCCTCGCGAGCTCGCCAGATTGAGTCACCGTTTAGCATCTCAGGGGTCGGTCGTGTCGCCCAGCTCACTCCGGTTGAACTAAAATTTTGTGCACGGATAATGTAATTTGCAATAGTAACAATAATTCTCGGAACCTTGATGTGAACCATGTGTCCACAGGCTCCTTGTGCCCACTCTGAGTGTCACAGTCACAACAACTACACCAGCTACACTGGGCCGCACCAAGTACATCAGGGCACGAGTGCGTAGTGCAGGTCGTCAAGAACGAAACTTACACCTTCTTGCTGACAAAGATTATTGTCCTCAAGAAACCGCCCTACTAATTTATTACAAGAGGTAACTCTTTTAATAAATAAGTCGGGAATCCGAAACGGTATTTACCCCAAAGCCACAGCTGTTGGGCGCACTGGCAATTAGTCGTTGCGTCCTCGCAGCTCGCACAGCTAAATACAACACAACGCACAACCGAGTGACGCAAACTGGATGGTAGGCCAGAGCTGAAGAGTTAAGTGCTCTAAAGTGTCGTCGCAGTGTACAGAATTTTTATAAACATATTGAATAGAGTCACTGCATTCACAGCTACAGCCAGGGGTGTTTTTCATTGTATAAATGGCAATCAAGCATGGCATCCACACCCCTTTGCCAAGTTGGACTCGTCTATCCATTCAGGAGACAGCCATCTGGCAACACTGTAGCCAGTGAAATTCAAGGCATCATCGGAAGTGAAATTCAAAAACTTTTATGAGAAAATATAATAACTTATTTAACATCTCTTTATATAAGGGTAATTATGTTTTTCTAAAATAGAGGTTGCCTATAAAGGCCTCCTGAATTGTAATAATTAATTTAGTGTGGTGACATCCCCATCAACTTAACAACTTAAACATTAACATACATTTGTTAATAAATGGGGATGTTACCAATGTGTTTAATTCAATTCATACAATTTTTTACAATTATAATCATATCACAGAGTGCTCATGTTATGTTTCATCATTCGGAGTTTGATGTCGGTTTTCGTCACTCATTACGACAGCCGACATGACTCGCCTCAGTTCGTCTCAGCACCCGGACAAGACCGGCGGCGTTGGTCGCCCAATCCGCGAGCCCCCTCAGTACCCGCATCTAGGCTGCAATCATTTAACTGAAATAGTAATATATTAGTCACCGGAACATTTGTATTATCTTTAATGTACTGAGGGGACAGCCACCTGCACTCTCACCTGAGAGTTTAACGCAATCGCGTCTCAATATAAACCACGTGTTTTTCACCACTTAAGTGCTGAGTCCATTACCATGCATCATTCATGCATTATTCAACTGTAGCAAGGACAGTGAATAAACCACTCAACCAAGTGAAATCAGTGTCAATTAATTATAGGGCATCCTTTGTAGCATCAACCACATTTCTTTAGCATATTTCCGGTGTACGAGACGACACACAGCCTCGCCATCAGATATAAAATGTGCAGCTGTACGTAAGTAACATGCATCAACAAACTGACGAAGGATTATCAGGGTCCCCATGGGCCGTCGACCGAACGATACTCATCATTAGCTCACCACTGAGTTATGGCGCCGAGCAATATATCACCCAACCAGGCCGAATTAACCTCGCCGACATCAAATGCATGTGTCTGAAGTGTGTGCGGCCACTACCCAACCCCGTACCTTTCCCTTTGGTACTATTACAGACGGGCACATGCCAGTGAGATGATTCCATACCCACTCGTAGACTGTGTGAGAATATAGTTAGAATGAACAGGGAATTGTGTGCGAGTGTTTTGGCACATACCACTGCGGGTCGAAGTGCGGATGTGTGTAGCAGTTGCGTGAGACCTCGACAGGTCCAGGGTACCATCGTCCCTGTTTTTGATGCATTGCTGTGCAAGTGTTGTATGTGCACCAACTCATTTTAAGGGAACTCTTCAAAAATGTGTTAATACTCGATTGTGTGATGGGATTGGCCAAGCCACTCTTACATGCACTCAGTGCATGCGAGTTTATCATGACAAGTTGTGTCCCCGCAGGAACTTGCTACTGTGAAGTGTAAAAATATATTTATTTGCACACAATATCAGTTAGTACATATACACCAACATGTCACTATTTCCGAGACAGTAACACCTCCTTACAACAATGCTACCAACTTAAACCAACCATAACCATGCCAACATAACTACCGCCGAGAAGGAAACTCCAAACTGAATTGTTGTGAGAGTTGCAGATTGTGGGCTCACCGTCAGTGTTCCACCAAGAACGAGTGTTGTGATCCAGAGAGGGAGCAATTTCTATGTCGGCAGTGCACACATCAGCTTAGCTTGCCACAGCTGCCCAGAGCACCGGCGAGTACACACAGCTAAGTCTTGTCGACAGCCTCTCCCCTCGACCAACACCACACTGTTTCTCCATGTTGCGACTAGAGAGCGNACACAGCTAAGTCTTGTCGACAGCCTCTCCCCTCGACCAACACCACACTGTTTCTCCATGTTGCGACTAGAGAGCGTGGCGCCGCGCCCACTGCAGTAACAACACTACAGCCGCGTTTCCTTTTCCACTGCCGTGCCTTTGTCAACTCCAGCCCGTTTATAATCACTTCCGACTTTTGCAGGTTTGCCATCAGTGGATTCTGCAGCCTTTCTCCATGACTGTTTAAACCGCCTGCTATGGTACAGTGCTGAAGATGTGGATTGGCCTAATTCATTCGGGGAATGGCTTAGTGGCGATGCTAGGCAAATGTGGCATGTCATTTCCCATTACTGCATTACATGGAAGGAATTCCATTGGTAATTTGAGTGCCGTTTTGCAAGTACTTTCTCATCCTTACATACCTGCAGCCAAGTGATACTGGAACAGCAAAAATCTGAGGAATCTTTAACTATGTTTGCAATGCGGAAAATTAATCCAATGCAGACCAACCACCCCCATATCTCAACCAAAGAGATGTTTGAAGCTGCGGCAGGGACAGTGCGACCTGAGTTCCGATGTGTGTTAGCTCCGTTCATCCACTACCATGTAAATGACTTAGTGTTCAGTTGTTATTTCAGAAAAAAAAGCTCCACCTCATCAGAACAGCTGCGTTATGCTCCTGAGTTCACACATCCATGCCGTTACAAATACAGTAACCATCAACAATCTTTCGGACTCCAAAATGTAATGTTAATTCGGACAAAGACTGAAAAAATTTCAAAGTTTCTACCATCAGGAACAATGGTAAAATAGCGGTGCTTCTGGTAAAAGTGGCACAAGTGATTCCGTGTAAACACTTTCGGGATGTGGACTGCTGCTGTATGCTTGAAGTAACTGCGACAGACAATAGATTCATTGGCACAATGAGTGTCCCAATCGCAACAAAAATCTTGCCAAGTCACATGATGCCAAATTGCAGTTGGTAAAATTTCAGGCAGTGTAGCGCGACCAGACATCACCTATCCTTGGAATAACACTGAACTCCCTGGACGGACAACACAACAAACTTTAATTTTTCAAATCTGCAATTGTGACAACCAAGCAATTCGCATACCAGTGCTCCTTAATAATAAACAGTGCCGTGCCGTGATAATTTTGTTCGGATTGATTTTCTGGACGTATTCAAAAATAAACCAGCCACACAGACAGTACAGATCGGCACAACAACCCACACCGGTGAAACAGTTGGTGATGTCAAAATTACACTTCGCATCAGGGACATTGAGACTGTCACCACTGCCTTTGTTTCAAACGACTTAAGTGAAGATGCTCTACTCGGAATACAGTGGTTTACATAGCAAAATACTATGGTGGATCCAGCTACGTGGTGTAGAAAGAGCATTGAATGCTCTACAACCTAGAACTGTGGCCCACTGGCTGCAGACCAGAGGTACAGCTGGACGACTTTGGCCATGCCATTCCACCTGAATACCGCGATGCAATCCAGCACCTGCTGAACGAGCATCGTGATGTTTCTGGTACCGCTGATCCATTATGTAGTACCAACATGGCAGAAAATAACATTCCGTTAATCCCTGAGAAACTAGTGTACACACCTTCCCTCCGTGAGCAACCCCACCAGTGCCGTATTATTAAAGAACAGATACAGAAAATGCTAGATGAAGGCATAATCGAACCTACTACCAGCCCATATAACTCCACAATAACACTCGCTCTTAAGGAAGTGGGTTTCTGACGATTTTGTGTTGTCTTTAGGCCTCTTAACCATATCACTGAAAATTCACCACCTTCGTTCATTAATATCAAGGATGTGCTCCATAGCCTCGGCCATGCCAAGGTTATGATGTCATTTGATTTTCATGGTGGCTACTGGCAAATACCAGTGAAAACTGAACCTCATCCTAAAACAGCTATCACCACACTGGACGGAGGAATTTTCCATTTCCCGGACATGCCATTGGTCTTAAATATGCTCCAGCCTCTTTCCAATAGATGATGGTGCAGGTCCTAGATGGATATGTGGGTGAGTTCACTTTGGCTTATCTTGACAATATGGCCATATGGTCAGAATCGTGTGCGCCACCTTTCCTTAGTGCTCGAATGATTTGCTATCAACCATGCTGAGAACAAAAAAAGTTTTCGGGACTGAGTTTTTCCCATGCTTGGAATACCTGTGTGTACTGCTCACANAAAAAAAGTTTTCGGGACTGAGTTTTTCCCATGCTTGGAATACCTGTGTGTACTGCTCACAGATAATGACACCCAGTTTACAGGAAAGAAATGGCGTGATTGTTATACTAATTGGGGATTACTGCATAAGAGCACCACTGTTTATCATCCACATGCCAATCCAACCAAGCGACGTAATCAGGAACTTAAGACGCTATTATGTCTGTGCATGGGTGATAAACATGCTTCCTGGGCCGATTACCTGCCTCTCTCTTTACCCTTCGAACACGAACCAACCTCGCTACTGGCAAGATACAAGAGGAGATACTTCAAGGAGGTCGACACTCCCTCTCTGGTGATTACTCCCAGGCATTGAGGGACTGCTCCACCGAGCCGGAGGACAGCAGATTACGCAGACAATGAAGGGAGCGTGTGATACAGGAAACATGCGACAGTCAGCAGCACTACATTATAAAAAGGTTTCCTGTTACCATTCGCCCACCAGCTGAACTACAACCAGACCAAAAAGTGAAAGTACATGCACACCACCTGTTAGCCTCTGTAAAGAACTTCTTTGCTGGGATAGCTCCGAAGTGGAGGGGCAAATATGAAGCTATTCATCACCTTGGAAAAAGCACATATCATGTGCACGTGGACAGGTGGTGCTGCATTCCTGTCCATGGTGACGACCTACGCTGTGCAGACGCCAGTCCAGTTGCCACAGTGCCTGATGTCTCCGAGGCTCAGCCATGCAGATGGTGTTGAGACACCGACCCCACAGAAATCTACCAACTCGGATGCTTCGGCATCCGAGACCATCAGTGGTGGCATCACTATATAGCGCCTGTCCATGCCTGCGATTCCCAGCATCCCAATGCCCTCTAGCAACACAGATGACAGGTCACCCACCGATGGTTCCTTAATACCCCAGCCATCAACAACGAGCCTGATGAACCTGCTCCACTGGACAGCTGTGCCGAGGCTTCTGGTCAGGTTGCACATAGCTGGTGTTTTGATCAGATAGTTCCTATCTGCTAGGGTAGATGGTGCTCAAGGTTCGACAAGGGCTCTGGGGGAAGCCGTGGAGAGTATCAGATTGGCGCAGGTTAGCCCATTCATCATGAGCCATTCTTGGATAATGGCTAGGTGAAGGGCATATTTTTCTCATGTGCACGACCAAATTATCACTTCATCGAGGTAAGCCAGGGCAAATTCTCCCACTAGGCCATCCAGAATGTACACCATTATTCTACAGAAAGAGGCTGTCGGACACTTTATCACAAAGAACATAGTGCAAAACTAAAATCTTCTGATATCCGGGGTTATAAAGGTAGTCTTTTTGTGGTCCACAAGGGCTGACTATAAATTGCCAAAATCCTGAATATAAATCTTGAGATGACATGATGCAGGCATTCCTTAGAACGACTAGAGTGTCTCTGATGTAAAGTATTAGTGATGGTGCACTGATGGTTACCTGATAAAGGGGTACTGCCCTTCAGGGCTAGAGATATTGTTGAGTTGAAACTGCTCACAGTGGGCTCAATGANGTTTACTCTGCATGTGCAGCATAGTTATGGCATTGGCATACCTGCTTGTGAATTTTGCTTGGAATTGTTCGCACATGAGGTTGTACGTGACTACACTACTCCATCATTTTTCTACACTACTGGCCAGTCGGTTCCCCATGCACATAGCTCATTCCTCCTATTTTACCCCATATATGGTGCGTCTGGTCATGTAATCCTGGATGAACGCTTCGGGACCTTGTTGCTGTGTCCAGAAAAACGTGGGCAGCACTTAGAAGTGTACTGGTTGTCTGCTGGTATCGGGTTTGATTCGTGGTGTGATTGTCTCTTGTCCCAGCAAGGCTGTCCATGCCCCAACAGTGGATTTAGGTAGTGCAGTCGTGCTGTCTTCCTAGAATAGCTTCGCATGTTAGGGATTCGAGACATGGTGAGAGTACTCACTCAATGATCCCATTTGGCACTTGCGACAGTTTTATGCATGTTCTTCATGTGAGCTCCACTCATTAGGTTGCATGCACTGCATGTGTGCCCGACATGGACATGTTTAACACCGAAATATGTTCGGACCTGTTCCTTCACACATGACTTCGTCACATATAATCCAATTTCCCATCATGTGATTAGTAGTCAGTTCTAACTCAGTGATTGTCTGCAGTGTGCACGAGTCACACAGGAATTCACCAGCTTGTACTGTCCACCACTCTTCGAAGGTGATGCAACTTATGTGGTACTGTTGTTGACACCACTGACATTTGCTCAGTTCCCGACTGTACTCATGCGCACTTCGGGTGCATGCACTGAGCACAGGTTTTTCTTTTGCGATTTTTTAAAGTAGGCTGCATAGAATATTGGTAAACAAGTGCAAATGATTGCTGACAGTTCGTATTTCGCATATGGGTCGCAGCTTGTGGGTTTCCAGCATTTTACACACTTGTGGATGGGGGGTCCATCCATTATGGTGTTACACTTCATCTCGTACTGGCATGCCTCTTGGATTGCCATCGGTGTATTCGCAGATGCTATGGCCCTCCCTGCTTGCAGCTCTCCACGTGTGACCTCTGGATCATGGCATCATGGTAATGTCCCACGGGTGTTCATGCAAGTGCATGCTGCTGGACTACCACGGTGGTATAGGATGACTCGCCCAGTCCCATTACTTGGTCCACATACTCAGAATTCTTGTGGAAACCATCTGCTGTGTTACATCCCCAATCTTCCAGTTCCACAATTGCAGACCCAGTTTCGCTCGTGTACTTACTGTTGTGTTCCTTGTTGATGCATTGTACTCCAATTTCGATACACTTTAATCGAATTGTGATGCACAGTAATCCATGTATGATCCACCATAATCCAATTGCATGTGTGTGTTATTGTCTAATGCAATCCACCTNCCATGTATGATCCACCATAATCCAATTGCATGTGTGTGTTATTGTCTAATGCAATCCACCTATATATGATGACAATGTAAGTGACCGGGTTAACAGGGTGTAATTTGACATAATTTTTCGGTTAGCAGAATATTACAATGGGTGCCAGATACCCAGAGAATGCTCGGGACGACACAAGACTCTCTCTGGGAGTAGGGTGGTCGGCTGTGGCTACATCTACCCTATAATGTACATATTAATCAAGAATGACGATGGAACGGTCCGCCATTCTACATTCCCTTCAGTTGGCTCACAGAATGTTCTTAATATGAAACAATGAATTTAAATACAAATAATTCTCCTCCACAGTAGTTCAGGTCCTTAAGCGACTGTGAAGCAGTCAGGTTGATAAATGCAGTAGATAAGATATAATTTTCTGTACCACAGGTAAAAATATATTGGCAACTAAATTCACTATACAAAAATGCCTATGCTCCCTATGTAATAAGTAAACATGGAGAACAAAGTTTTTCTGTTCAGCTGCAATCTAACATGTCTAAATGTGGCATTAAGCAACTAAAACTCCCCAGATGCGAGTTGAAAGAGTGTTCAGTTGAAACTGTTTCGTAAAGTTTATACTATCCCAAGCTAAAATCAGGTATCATAAAGAATGCTACACCCCGAGCGGTACAATACCGACCTCACCTGAAGACAGATGTTTGGCGAGTGAAAAATCATGGCTTCACTCGATCGGCCTAGCTAAGGGGAAGCGCGAATGACTCGGAGTATTTTTAATATGCTTGGAATACTTAATGCTAAAGATACATTTTAAATGCTACACTCTCAAAAAATTAATTAAATTACAACACATTTCTTATATTGTGCATATGCACCTGAGGAGTGCACTCAAAATATAACTGAAATGTTAATGTCTGTTAGTTGTGGGCTTGAGGTATTTGATTAGTCTTGTTCATTTATTTCTGACAAGAAATGTCTATTACCGTTGGTTAAAAAAATGTGTGTTGAGTTTCTTATAATTTACTATTTGCTTTCTGGACTCGCCCGAAGGGGAGGCCTGATGACATAGGAGGGCTGCCTGAGACACACTACCTGTGGTGTTGATATTGCGTCCAAAAATACTTTTGTAAAGAATTTAATGTTTTTATGATGTAAGATATCACTTAAATTACTGTATGAATTATGCGCATACTCTCTTTGTTAAATGTAATTTGATTAAGAAGCAGTTTGTAATGGCTGCATAAGTTTACTGTGTGATTTAAGCATGAATAAATAATACATCATGAAACGACCAATGTCCGGTGTTAGTTTTTTATGGCCATTAATTTATTATATNCCTCATGAAACGACCAATGTCCGGTGTTAGTTTTTTATGGCCATTAATTTATTATATGACAAACTTTGTTGTATGTGTCCCCACTTCTGCTGTCCCCTGGCGAAAATTAGCATGCGTGCGGAAGTGTTCTGATTTGATTCACTTCTCCCGGTTTAGCTTTATCCTACTCAGGTTGGAAATCTCAATGCATTTATTTTAGCAAATAACATTTTTCGCCACTATGTGAGCACCAGTGATGCATATAATTGTAATAATCATATATATTTATAATAAGTTATAATTAGGCAATTAATTGTAATATTTCTCTTTTATTATTAATGTAGATTTTTTACATTAATTACAACTGGAGAAACCTTATGATCACGATAGGAATCGGCAGAACTTTTTCCTATGCCAAACTATCTTTTAAGATAACTCGTTTTTTTCATAACCTGAATAGAATTAACCTTACCCCGTAACTTGTAAACTTAGACATGAGTGGAGAAAATTTACATATATTAGATTCTTTGTGGTTACTGCTTGTGTAATAATTTTCAAAAATGCCAACATTAGGAAGTTATGTCAATAAATCTGAAAAGGTTAATTAAATCGATTTCAATAACCTCTTTTAATAAATAAAACATGATCTTGAACTGTTTTTTAAATTAAGAGGACACAGGCTCTCGTTTAAAATAAATAATTTCAATCGATTTCCCAATATGACATAACCTAAACCGGAAATGTAATTATAACTGTCAGTGCTGTGATTGGCTTCTTCTTCTTGGTTTGTACTTAATATATGAAATATAACGATATTTTCAGTCAAGCCAAGAACGCACATGACCCGTACTAGTTTCGTACACTTTAGCCAAAAACCAATACACTCGTAAACATTGGGTTATATTCAAAGCACATTGCTTAAGGTTTATGTTAAACAATTGGTATCATATCCCACCCTAAGAAATAAGTTTATGCCATCGATACTTGAATATCGTGTAATACTCTTCGACTGTTATATATCGATTGCCTCATATCGTTAAGTTTGGTATTTGCGAGGACTCGACTTGNGTGTTACATCCCCAATCTTCCAGTTCCACAATTGCAGACCCAGTTTCGCTCGTGTACTTACTGTTGTGTTCCTTGTGGATGCATTGTACTCCAATTTCGATACACTTTAATCGAATTATGATGCACAGTAATCCATGTATGATCCACCATAATCCAATTGCATGTGTGTGTTATTGTCTAATGCAATCCACCTATATATGATGACAATTTAAGTGACCGGGTTAACAGGGTGTAATTTGACATAACTTTTCGGTTAGCAGAATGTTACAATGGGTGCCAGATACCCAGAAAATGCTCGGGACGACACAAGACTCTCTCTGGGAGTAGGGTGGTCGGCTGTGGCTACATCTTCCCTATAATGTACATATTAATCAAGAATGACGATGGAACGGTCCGCCATTCTACATTCCCTTCAGTTGGCTCACANTCCCTATAATGTACATATTAATCAAGAATGACGATGGAACGGTCCGCCATTCTACATTCCCTTCAGTTGGCTCACAGAATGTTCTTAATATGAAACAATGAATTTAAATACAAATAATTCTCCTCCACAGTAGTTCAGGTCCTTAAGCGACTGTGAAGCAGTCAGGTTGATAAATGCAGTAGATAAGATATCATTTTCTGTACCACAGGTAAAAATATATTGGCAACTAAATTCACTATACAAAAATGCCTATGCTCCCTATGTAATAAGTAAACATGGAGAACAAAGTTTTTCTGTTCAGCTGCAATCTAACATGTCTAAATGTGGCNTGCTCCCTATGTAATAAGTAAACATGGAGAACAAAGTTTTTCTGTTCAGCTGCAATCTAACATGTCTAAATGTGGCTATAAGCAACTAAAACTCCCCAGATGCGAGTTGAAAGAGTGTTAAGTTGAAACGGTTTCGTAAAGTTTATACTATCCCAAGCTAAAATCAGGTATCATAAAGAATGCTACACCCCGAGCGGTACAATACCGACCTCACCTGAAGACAGATGTTTGGCGAGTGAAAAACCATGGCTTCACTCGATCGGCCTAGCTAAGGGGAAGCGCGAATGACTCGGAGTATTTTTAATATGCTTGGAATACTTAATGCTAAAGATACATTTTAAATGCTACACTCTCAAAAAATTAATAAAATTACAACACATTTCTTATATTGTGCATATGCACCTGAGGAGTGCACTCAAAATATAACTGAAATGTTAATGTCTGTTAGTTGTGGGCTTGAGGTATTTGATTAGTCTTGTTCATTTATTTCTGACAAGAAATGTCTATTACCGTTGGTTAAAAAAATGTGTGTTGAGTTTCTTATAATTTACTATTTGCTTTCTGGACTCGCCCGAAGGGGAGGCCTGATGACATAGGAGGGCTGCCTGAGACACACTACCTGTGGTGTTGATATTGCGTCCAAAAATACTTTTGTAAAGAATTTAATGTTTTTATGATGTAAGATATCACTTAAATTACTGTATGAATTATGCGCATACTCTCTTTGTTAAATGTAATTTGATTAAGAAGCAGTTTGTAATGGCTGCATAAGTTTACTGTGTGATTTAAGCATGAATAAATAATACATCATGAAACGACCAATGTCCGGTGTTAGTTTTTTATGGCCATTAATTTATTATATGACAAACTTTGTTGTATGTGTCCCCACTTCTGCCGTCCCCTGGCGAAAATTAGCATGCATGCGGAAGTGTTCTGATTTGATTCACTTCTCCCGGTTTAGCTTTATCCTACTCAGGTTGGAAATCTCAATGCATTTATTTTAGCAAATAACATTTTTCGCCACTATGTGAGCGCCAGTGACGCATATAATTGTAATAATCATATATATTTATAATAAGTTATAATTAGGTAATTAATTGCAATATTTCTCTTTTATTATTAATGTAGATAAAAATGTAATTAATGTTGACCTCTTTGGAATACTAGTGCTATCCTATCGGCAGAACTTTTTCCTATGCCAAACTCTCTTTTAAGATAACTCGTTTTTTTCATAACCTGAATAGAATTAACCTTACCCCGTAACTTGTAAACTTAGACAAGAGTGAAGAAAATTTACATATATTAGATTCTTTGTGGTTACTGCTTGTGTAATAATTTTCAAAAATGCCAACATTAGGAATNAAGAAAATTTACATATATTAGATTCTTTGTGGTTACTGCTTGTGTAATAATTTTCAAAAATGCCAACATTAGGAAGTTATGTCAATAAATCTGAAAAGGTTAATTAAATCGATTTCAATAACCTCTTTTAATAAATAAAACATGATCTTGAACTGTTTTTTAAATTAAGAGGACACAGGCTCTCGTTTAAAATAAATAATTTCAATCGATTTCCCAATATGACATAACCTAAACCGGAAATGTAATTATAACTGTCAGTGCTGTGATTGGCTTCTTCTTCTTGGTTTGTACTTAATATATGAAATATAACGATATTTTCAGTCAAGCCAAGAACGCACATGACCCGTACTAGTTTCGTACACTTTAGCCAAAAACCAATACACTCGTAAACATTGGGTTATATTCNAGAACGCACATGACCCGTACTAGTTTCGTACACTTTAGCCAAAAACCAATACACTCGTAAACATTGGGTTATATTCTAAGCACATTGCTTAAGGTTTATGTTAAACAATTGGTATCCAACCCTAAGAAATAAGTTTATGCCATCGATACTTGAATAACGTGTAATACTCTTCGACTGTTATATATCGATTGCCTCATATCGTTAAGTTTGGTATTTGCGAGGACTCGACTTTNACGTGTAATACTCTTCGACTGTTATATATCGATTGCCTCATATCGTTAAGTTTGGTATTTGCGAGGACTCGACTTTTCAGCCCAAAGAGGATGGAAGGAAAGAGCCAGCCGAAATTCTCCATCAGACAAAGCGCAGTAGGCGCGCGTGTTGCCAACAGTGTTGAGTAAGTGGCGTTCATACCTGTCTGTGGAGAGCAAGTTGCTGTTAACGGCGAGTCGGCCCTACCACGTGACCGAAGGTAACAATGCTGGACAGAGCTGGGATCGTCAGCATCTTCTGGCTGCTCGCGCTGTTTGGTAAGGTTTTTTATTTTCTTAATTCCAGAATGCATGTTTTGCTGTATGGCTGCACTCGCTTAGCACATAACGGAAAACAACGTTCGTGTATTTGTGCGTTGCACTAGCGTGATGAAGTTAGTGTTTCGGTACCGATGAAATAATTTATGCAATTCTTACGATTTTCGAATTGTATTCTTATCAAGTATGTTCGCGCTTAAAAAAAGGACCTAATCGTCATGTGTTGGTAGCATTGTAAAATATTTCAGGATATCTTTAAAGCCGGTTGAAGAATTTATTAAGAACGTGTTTGTTAAATGTTGTTTTTATTGGAATATAGTTTTTATTTTTTTTATTTTGTATTTCGATATTAGACAGGAAATGTTCATTAAGGACTCTGCCTACCTAGCCTGCAGCCAAGGAGTTTAAACGGGGAAACAATGTTAAAGAAATTCCATTTGAAGGCATTATCCATTTTGAAAATAACTGTTTAAAACAAAAAAAAATGTCCACCACAATTTTCCAGAAAAATGATTGAAAATTTTTTTTCAAATTATTTTATTAATTTTTTTTTTTTTTTTTTTTTTTTGTAAAATGTAAAATTTTAATGTTGAATTTTTGAGAAAGTGCATTAAACATAAAAATTGGTGAGATTTCTTAACGTGCCAGTATTCCATGAGGCCATTTCACTTTTTGAATTAAACCTTTGCAAAATCACCCCATGTTTGGTTGTTTCCTAAATATGCCTTGTATCACAAGTGTTTTATACTTGTGTTAATATAAAAGCATCTTTTTTTTTTGTTAAATTGACCTCTTATATTTTATTTATAAACTATAATTAATATGAATGAGAGCAGAGAGAAAAAAGATGTGTGTTGGTAATGCCCAATAAGAAAATAGTTCTTATGTACAATACTATTATTGAAGCGTGTATGCCACGAGGGAAGATTCCTTGGGCGATTCCATGCAAACCTGCATGGCCGCTTGTATGGATGGTTCCATGGAGGATTTGGCCACCTGCTGGCCGTTTTCATGGACTTTTCCGTAATTGGTCTTCTGAGATATATTTTGGTAGGAAATAATACATTTCCAAGAGAGAGACATTTTGGGGAAATCATTTTTTTTACGTGATAAGATATCATACTGACGGACAATTGAGAGTTAAGCCTAAGAGTGAATGGACTATAGAATACTTTTTGTTTTAAAACGTTATCTTTAAAATTGATGCATTGAGAAGGGATTTCTTTAACTTTGAATACCCATTTAAACTGTGGCTGCAGGCGTTGTAGGCAGTGCCGTTAAGCTTCTATATATTTATGAAAAACAAAAGAATGGCGCTGAAAAACGCAAAGTTTGGGATCGCTGCCTTCCTTGCCCTTTTACTTTTGGATGAGATCGTTGACGTTTTTTTGCTTCGGATTTTCGTTCGCCCCTTTGTGCTAAGGACTTGCAGTTTGGCATTTAGGCATCCTTAAATGAGGGTCCATTTTTCGATTCCAAATATATCAAAAATGGTTTAACTTAATGGGCTTCTTAAGCCCATTAGTTTCCATCGTATCGCGTTGAAATTTAGACCTCGCCTGAATTTAACGATTTTAAGAGGGGATCGATTTTCAAATTGCAATTTCTCTAAAACTGTTTCAGCTACGGCGACGGGACGTTCAGGGTCCAAAAAGTGTCCTGCTAAAGTGGGAATGTGCTTTTATTGCGAAGATGCTCGTATTTTACGAAAGTTTAAAATCGTCAGACGACACTGTAGAAGAATAAGAAATAAAAATGTTTTCTGAAAAAAATTTTAGTAAAAAAAGAAACCCAAAATAGTTAAATATATTGATGACGTGGTTCATTAGTACATGGAAGATGGTTAGTTTCATCACTCATGTTTACTACATCAACAAACACTGTTTTCCACCCAAAACTCTGCGACTTCCAATTGCCAGTGTAACAACAAACTGCACTCACTTCAGGCAGTCACGTGACAATTGCAGTTTTCTAGATTTCCGGTCGCACTCTGTGCACACTCAGTGCAGTCGATTGGAAGCAATTGGAAGACGCTATTAGTTATCATAGCCTACAGGATGGGCCAGGTAAGCCATAACCCCCCCCCCCTCAATTTTAGCCATTCAGTATGGCAGTTTCGTCGATGCGTTTGTTATCGTCCGAATCTCACTGCCATAAACAAATTAAACAACCTTTGAGAAAGGGTGTGCGAATGGTAGTCAGAAAGCACAGGACCATAAAGTTACTGCCCTTCTCTTTTCTCTTCGCTCCTCTTGGATTGGAAAAATCCTCCTACCCATCGTTACCCAGCTTCTGTTTACACCAATCGGGGATGCTGGATGTACGTATGTAGTATGGCTCCACACTCGTAATGGCACAGTCGGGTACAGGACGACTGCGATGTGAAAGTTGAGTTTTTTTTTNATGTAGTATGGCTCCACACTCGTAATGGCACAGTCGGGTACAGGACGACTGCGATGTGAAAGTTGAGTTTTTTTTTGTAAACTAGGAATGGCTTTAAAAAAAACTGCTATGTGAAACATTGACTCTCGTATCTTCTTCAGTTATGACTTTCTCAGTGGAGAAGAACAGCCAAATAGTTTGTATGTTGTATTTATTGTTTGTGTAGCCTCAAATATATGAATCAGTGATTCTTTTGAGCATGTGCATATGTAATTTATAATAATTATAAAGGTTTAGACTATGGCACATGCAATTTAGCGGGGCTCCTCTANGAGCATGTGCATATGTAATTTATAATAATTATAAAGGTTTAGACTATGGCACATGCAATTTAGCGGGGCTCCTCTAATGGAAGTGTCTACGCAGGTCTATGTTGGTTATTGCCATGGGATGTTTATCTACTCTCTCCGAGACTACTACAACCTATAGAGGTGCAGAACTGCTAGGTGATGTACGACTTGTTAGATAGGGTACGAAGAAGTGCGGGATACTTCTTTGTGAAATGTCCGCTTGCCGCTGTAAAAGCGGAAGTGAAATGGAAATGGTTTGCACAGACTTACAGGTTCATAAAAGGTCTTCGCAAAATGTTAGATGCACATAAAGGAAAATTTAATTCCAGAAATAAATAAATGTGCCAGTACCACGTTTACATTATGGAATTGTTAGAAACCAGATTTTTTCAAAATTGGTAATTTTGGGTTTTACGTGAGTTGCCGATTCATTTCCGCACGGGCGCTTTAGGAATGCATGCCATAGGAAGGTCTGTGAAAATCACGGGAGGGGGGTATTGGAAATTAAAAAATAGTGAAAATGCTTTAAATAAAGCAAAATATGTTTTCCTACGCATAACAAAACTGCCCGGAACGAACCAAACTTACTTACAAACACGTAAACCAGGCGATGGGGACTTAGGAAGCAGAGTGGCGCAATTTGCCCTAAATAGGTTTTCTAGAGCCAGTGGTGGACGTGTTCATATTCTTGTGGTTTGTAAATTTTGCGATATTGTGTACCTTCTTCCCACCTCGTTCTAGCGTAAAAACTAAGCGGCAAAATTGAGTCATCAAAAATGCGCATGGAAAATGAAGGGGAAAGGTAAGTGGATGATCCTCCCCGCTCCTACCACTTTTTNTTGAGTCATCAAAAATGCGCATGGAAAATGAAGGGGAAAGGTAAGTGGATGATCCTCCCCGCTCCTACCACTTTTTTAGAAGTATAAATTGTTAAAGATGTCGGCTGCCGTTACGCTGCTCGATGCACAATGGAAAGCTACACTGCTTTTGTGAGCTAGTTCATAAAGGTTGTCTACTTTTTCTTTAGTTTTTAGCTTCCCAAGTCTAAAAAAAAAATGCTATCAGGGGACTTTTTTTTTTTCTCGATCGTGTTTATCACTCGTCAGTTTTACGTTACGACTAATTGCGACACTACACAGGGAATANCTTTTTTTTTTTCTCGATCGTGTTTATCACTCGTCAGTTTTACGTTACGACTAATTGCGACACTACACAGGGAATATTATCTAGTCATTACAATTTTCATTAGGCATACATTTAGTAATCGTTCCTTAGAGCACCACAGTTGCCGGGGAAAAAAATAATCCACCCAGTGCTAGCCGGGCAGTGACAAAATGTCTCTAGACGTCTTTTACAAGAAACGTTTGAAAAAGGGAAACTTGCTTTGACACAGTTCGCCTGCTCTAATGCTTTTTGTCTGCCTGAAGAGACCCCGATTTTTATGTAAATAGTACCACTTGTGCTGTAAAGACGTGTAGACGTCATTTCATTAAGTTTTTTGTCGGTCTAGGTTACGAATTTGGTAACCCGGTAATCGAAATTGATGACTTTACCAACTGTTTTGCCAAAAAAAACTTGAAATAACTCTTTTTTTTTTTGTTTCATAATTCGAAACGCATCGTAAACAAGCTAGAAGTTTAAAGTTATGGTTTTTAGTGCACACGTTTATGGACAGAGGCTTTAGGCATTTGACTACAGAGACTGTGCTTACAGGCCTCAGTCATATCCAAGGGCGTAGAAAGCGTATTTTTCCAGTGGGGTCCATCTTGAACAGAGGCTGCTTTGTTTTATCTCACCTCTTCGTCTTCTACGCCCACGCCCATTACAGAGAGAAAGCGACCTTGGTAGCTGAGCTTTCATTTCAAATTGATTAATTTTTATTGTTACATTACATAATTGTATTAATTACCAAAGATTATTAATCTTATACCGCTGGCACTTTTATAAAGTTTAGTCAGTCGTTATTTCAATGCTGCTGATCGTATATGGTACACTGTTAAAAACAGAAATTTTATACATTTGTTTTGAAAATGATGGGAGTCCAGATAAAAAAAAAACAATGGACAGTTAAGCACTTTAACTCAAATATTTATTTAAAAAGCAAACCTAGATATATAATAAATGATTAAGATACATCGTTATAGCGAAATCAAATTCAAAGGAACATTAATGTTAGTTAATTAATAATAATAATAGTGCAACGTGTGGCTACCACTTTTTCCAGCGCTCGTGTTGCCTGTCGGGAAAATGTTTTTGTTTTCCATAGNTAATAGTGCAACGTGTGGCTACCACTTTTTCCAGCGCTCGTGTTGCCTGTCGGGAAAATGTTTTTGTTTTCCATAGCAGTGTATGCCTACTCCTCGTAGCTTGCATTGTCTTGTTATGCTTACCTCATCCCGAATGCATATGTAAACTGAACTTAACCGCTATTTTACGATGCGATACGAAAGTTAAGTAAACAAGGAAGGAACTGCAGTAAGTATGATTCGGTGGTCTATGGAGGTCATTGCGATCCCAATGGGAGCCTTTACAGAACTGTGGGGCCCGGACCCCCGCGGCTTCTACGCCCATGGTCATGCCGGGAGTCGGTGCAAACAATCGCCGGTCCGGCCTCCTCGTCAGTTGCCAAATAATCCAACTTTGAATCTCAACCTACTCAATATTAAATAAATCACAAAACTATTCCTGATGTACAAGAAAATATTCGTATGTTGGCAAGCTCGNTCAACCTACTCAATATTAAATAAATCACAAAACTATTCCTGATGTACAAGAAAATATTCGTATGTTGGCAAGCTCGAACTAATTATTTGGTCATAAAGAGGACCAAACTTAACAGTATTTTCGTGTTTTAGAATTGAATCTTATTTACCGAGAACCCACTGAACTTAAGTGCCGAAATTAAAAAGAACTAAATTATATTTACTTGCTTTAAGTGCTATTGACGCAGACAAATCATTGAAATGACTATGAACAAAGATACACGGAAGGTTTTATAGTGTTTAGTTCAGATTTTACTGCTACTCAAGGATGGGTTTTGAATAATCAGAAGGAGCATTCATTATACTAGGTACTCCTTGAAGACATGGCAGTGCACGAGCTCTAACAAAAAAGTCAAAACATCCAGACATGAGTGCGTCTCAGATGGACAGAGATGGAAATGATGTGCGAAGTATTAGCTAACGGTACGTATTTTGTAACTCAGTACGAAACCCTCGAAATGGGGGATCACTGCGGAGTATTTCAACATGCATATTACTAACTAAATCTGTTAAATATTACCTAATAAAAGCTCATGGTAATGGGATAATGTTGCTAAAACATTTGTAAGACGACGACTTGCAGAGGAATGTACGAAACAAGTTCCACGATCCACTGCAGGCCATAGGATAGAAAACATATCCACATCTCACCAAAAGAGCGACTTCTGCAAAGGACTTAGCAAAAACTGCTAACGCATCCTAATTTGCACGGCTTACCATAATAGCCCAGCATCGTGATGTTGACCTACGAGTTGTCAGGATACCCAACTAGTGTAACTAGCCCCTAAATTCTTGTGGCTTGTCTGCTGCATTGGGGTCACTTAGAGAAATAGTAAAGACCCATCGGTTGAAAGTATGTGCCTGCTGAAACTGTGTACTTACGTAATGCAGCATCTGCTGTTGATGGAATGTCTTTGCTACAGAAAGTATAAATTGCCAATTGAGTGACTTTATATGAATGTCTGAGTGAGTGAAGAGATTTGGACAGCTCTTAACAACGAGGCCTTGAGAGCCGACGAGGGTGATCGAGGCGATAATGGAGCAGCGCCGGAATGAATGGGCGGGGGAAGCGGGAAAGCCCCGAGAAAACCCGCTGACCAACGCCATCGTCCGGCACGATTCCCACATGTGAAAATCCGGGAGTCACCCGGCCGGGGATTGAACCTGGTTCGCCTTGGTGGGAGGCGAGCAGGCTACCCGCTCAGCCACCGCGGCTCCGACTTTATATGAAATTGGTGCTACTATCTTCCAGTAATTTCTCCAGGGTCCAGGAAACACAATCGACATAGTTTCTATTTGTATGATTCAATGGGCCCTTGGGGGGCCGGGTTGGGGCTGGGCTGTGAGTCCGGCACCCAGCCTGTAAAGGGTGTAAGGTGAAAGGACTAGGTGCCCTGAAAACCAGACCGTGGTGTTCCGGTCTGAGTGTGTAGGGGGGGNTAAAGGGTGTAAGGTGAAAGGACTAGGTGCCCTGAAAACCAGACCGTGGTGTTCCGGTCTGAGTGTGTAGGGGGGGGAACTAAGTCCTGGCTACCTGGTTGAACTGACGTGACTATTGGAATGTCTGCTCTTGTCGGCTCATCCCCCGGCTCAAGCTCTAGCAGTAAGTGACCGGCGTAAGTGTAAGAGCGAGCTGGTGTGCGGTGCTCTTTTCGGCTTCAGGTCGACTGGGTGCCCGCGTTGGTGAGCTCCGGTGGGGCCCGCTCATTGCTGATTGGGCGTTCCCCTGCTGCTGTGAAGGCTGCCGACTCAACTCCTTAAATGGAGCAGTGATGCGAATATATAGCCTAGCACTGCTCAAGTCCATCTCCACCTCCTCGCGGTAAGGGCTGGTAACATGGTGGCCACACCATGGCTAACGGAGTGAGGGCGACTGAAGGCGGTAACGGCCTGTCTGTGCACAGATAATCAGTTACGGCGAGGTTATGTGCAGTCTCCAGTGACTGTATATATTCTTCGCCATGCGGTGAAGACCCGCGAACCGAATTGCACATCCCCCAGCTGAGGCTCGAACTGACAACTCGGGCTGATCTCGGGGTGGTTGAGCCCCTATGAAGGGGCTGTCTGGAGTCCTGGAAGGGCTGGGCCTCCCTGGGTGATAACTCAAGCGTGCATGTCTGAAAATTGTGGGTACCCAGGGGATCAGTGTGAAAGCCCCGGCTTCGGCCGTGCTGATCGCGGGTCGGACTCTGGGTGGCATTGGTTGCACCTTCTGCTTAGAAGGAGATTTGGAGGTGTGTGTTTGCCTGGAGGGCAGAGCCTGTTGTGCCGAAAAAGTCGGTAGTAGCTGCCGTGGAACGTAAGCGTGCCGACCTGCCACAGGCCGAGTTTCAAAGGGTTGATGCGCGCTAACGAAGGGTCGACGGTCTAGTCCGCCTAGTAAGAGGACTCGTTTACAAAGCGGGTTTTGTAAAGTGGGGATAGCACTCGGCCTCATCAAGGTGGCATGTGTAAGAGTCATTCCTTACGCTGCTAATTGATAGGTGAGGTGGAACTGCCCTCGGGTGGAGAACCTCCACCCACTGCGATTGGAAAGAGCGTATTCTCTTTCTATTGAGAGCATTTTGATTGCTCCCAATTAATGAGCTTGTCCAAGCTCACGAGACATGTTCTGGACACAAATGCCTGGCAGAGTGCACTTCCACGTCTTGATACCTGACGTGATCTGTCGTGACAGCAGTTACTGGGAAATCCTGAAGCCGAAGTGCACTCTATAAATACGCTCAGAATGGTTTCCCTTGTAATACCATTGTGGCTTAGGCACGAGGGGGAGCGAATCACAGCTGCTTAAGATTGCAGAAAACATGTATGATTCAATGAAAGACTTAGGAGGGTGTCACCGGCAAGGTAATATTTCATGCAAACATAAAAGAGGGTGTTAGTTAATTATTGGCAACAGATCTGCACAGCGAGTTGAAACAAGTTTAATCTCATCAAGTTTCTCGCTGATTTGTGGTGAACACAGTCTAGCAGATCAAACAACAGAGCAGAGTTATGTTCATCGCAGATGACAAATGCGAAGCGAAAGCGTGTACAGAACTTGCATGTGATATGATCATGAAGAGGCAGACACAGGGCTAGCCTTGCATGCTGCACATGTTGGCGAGAGCAACATCCCTGCAGACGTTGTTCATGCTGATCACACTAATGTATTAGTCATTCTGCTAAGTTGCATTCCACTAATCAAATGCCAACTTCATGTAAAAACAGGCCAGCATGGAAATGTCAAATTTTTTCTCTTAAAAATGTAGTCTGCAAGCTAAGTCGTAAATTACTAGGGGGATGCAATATTAATAACTTAATAAAACCTATAATATGTTTCATAGCTTCAGAGCCTGTGCCAGTATTTCAGCCTTCTATGGAAAAGGTAAAGGAGCGCAATTCAGACTAACGAGACCTGAAACTCACTGCATTCAATCCTCCAAGGCCTTCGGTGAAGAATGAACTGTTTGTGAGCCCCTCAATGCCAACCTCGATCAGTTTGTGTGTGAAATGTACGGCGGTAAAGGAACCGAAACGTTAAGAGATTGCGACATGATTTGTACTGCTTTATAGAAGGTAATGTTATGTTAGATCTCTAGCCTCCTCTTCGTTCAACGTTACATCTCCACGCGAGCAGAGTCAACCATCAGGCCGCTGTATCGCGGAGATCGCTAACATGCTTCAAGACGGCTCCCACGCCGTAAGAACATGGCTGGTGTAATTTTAACGGCCACATTAACATAATTTGACTTTGAAGTCTGTTATGTCTTAAAGTATTGCGGATGGCATCTTGCACCAAATGTAAAGCCTGTAAACGAGGGTTGTGTCTGTGCTGCGAGGTCGACCTTCCGTGCACTGACGCGTGCAGCTGCTCGTGTGATAAACAAGAGATGGCTGGAGAATGTGAAGAGTGCCTAGATGGTGACGACAATGGTGACAGCTAACACGACCATGGCGATTACGATGAGGAAATATGATGTTAGTAGTGTTACAGACCGCACCCGGAAAAAGGTTTTGTTGAATAAAACAAAGTTTGTGTGGCGCAACTAAATTAATTGTTTGTTTAGGAGTCACGTAATATTTTTTTGTTATTATTTGGTTGCCCCAAACTAATATTTGGTTGGTGCAACAAAATATTTGTTTGCCTCCATGTACATTAAACAGTTTTGGTTATGTGAAAGGCTAACCGAAATTCGAACCCAGGTAGTTTGCGCCAGAGCTCTACACACTATCAACCTCAGGTCAAGTGATTATAGACTAAATATTATGTTTTCAAATACATAAAATTCAACACTGGAAACATGCGTTAATAAATATTTTAGTCTCACTGCTTTACTTCTTAGTTTCCTGTTGAACTTGTTTTGTTAGTATTTTTATACCATTATTAAGCATCAATAAATTCACAAAAAAACACTGTTACTATTACTATCCTAATTGTCACAAAATTACAAATTCTCGACCTGTATTTTAGAATGAAGGCAATGAAATGAGTGGTCACGCAAATATTTATGTAGTTGGTACAAATAAATATTTTGTTGCCAGTAATTTTTTTTTTTGCCCAACACACACGGGTTTTTTTTCTACTAAGGCGTGTATTTTGTTACATGAACAAAATCAGTTTTGTTGCTTTTTCAAGTTTAGTTTACTCACAAATTATTTGTTGCTACTAAATATATATTTGGCCCTATACAAACAAGTATTTTGTTGGCTGAAACAAACCCTTTCAGCATGAGATACACTACAGCTCGTAAAATCCCTATATGTACTAAAATTATTTATTGTGTGCTCCTAACTACAATTGTAATATTTTATTAGCTGTTGCATTATAGTAAATAATATAACTTCTTATAGAACAAAATTTAATGCATTTTAAACACATGCGCGTTGTTGGCAATTCAAGCACATATAGTGGAATATTATCCGGGTTTGGCCGTCGTTAGGGTTTTAACTAAAGGTTTAACCTAAATCAGCAACATATCTTTTTATAGTGGTTAATCTTAGTTCTGTAGTTTTAGTGTTTAGTGCTTGATTATGTTAAATTTTTATAATTTCTGTTACATTTTTATAGTAAGAAACTAAAAACAGGAAACAATTTTTTTTTTTTTCAAAGTTCTACAGCAAAATGTTCGAACGCTACCAATTTAATTTTCCGTATTGGTACGTTTGTAACCTACATAAAAAACCCTCAATAAAGTTACACCCCGCCCGTTTTTACAACACAAATGGTAGGCCTACTACTTTTTCACTCCGCTTATAGACCAACACCTTCTGCTATATACCAGTGGCAGTAAGCGTGCTATCTGGCCCCATTGTTTCTTGTAACTGCAGTTGATTACAGATTCGTGTTGTTTATGGTTTTGTACTTCAGGTGTTTGGCTGTTTGCTGTGTTATGGACGTCTATCATGTACACGGTGAATGGCTTCGTACCGATTTCTGCGATTATTAAGTATTATTTATTTAATATGTTATATTTTGTTATATTATTTATATAACATAATTTCTTAAAATTATAGTGATTTTGTTTTTGCTATCAGAAATGAAGAGAGAAAAGTAATACATAATTCTGGCATATTTTTCGCGTCCAAATAAACAATGTGAGTGATTCATTCTAAGAACGTGCTGCAAATGAGTAATTAAACAAAATATGGACGTGAAGAAGGAATAATCCAAGCAGCGGAAAGTTCTTTAAACAGATAATGAATGGCGGAAGACTGCTGGTCACTTCCCGGAAACCTGCGAAACTTCGTGCAAAAAGCCCAGACGTTGTTTTAATTATCTATCGTGGCTTTCAGTTCCTAATTAATAGTCCAAAGGTTCAGCTTGGTTGGGGAAGTTTTATTTTTTAAAATATCCCTTCCCTTAGTTCAGTACTGGGACTTCGTGTTGCTTCAACTCCGTATCGTCGAAGGCATTCGTAAAGCGTCGCCACAGGACTCTCGTATCCCACCGGATGGGCGTGCTGTCGCAGTACAGCGAACCTAGGTTCCCATTGCTAGGTGGTTTGGGTAGTACTAAATAAACTGCACCCAGACATCCTCTTGACAAATGAAGCCAGTATAAATTTAGTCAAACTCCGTCGGGGGTCTCATTAACACCAAAGTGACTACTGGCTGCCATATTGTGCAATCCCTTGAAGACTTAGAGAAGCATGCATTCTAGAAGTACCAGCTGTAAGTGTGTGTGTTTCACATCATTACTCTCACAGTTCCTGTAAAGCACACCATTCTTCAGTACGAGTAAATTCTGTTGTGCCCAATATGCTTTCCTGCTGTGGTCAGGCTGGATATATTTTCTCATTTTGGCCGACAGCCATCTTCTTTTTCTCTAGTAATGGATACGAAATGGGATCATTTAGCTAATATTTCCTTATACTCTCATCACTCTATGTAGGTGACACATCACAAGATAGAGAGCCTTGAATTCCCGTCCTCCATACCTTCGAAGTTACTCCACTTTTTTCCTTCCTGGCATTCACATGACGACCGAATGGTTCACATCGCCTCTCCTAGAAAATGCACCAGCATTGCTGTAGAGGCGTCCAGATCTGTGCTGTATTTCGAAGGCTGTTTTACATTCGGGGTTCTCGAAATTAAGTGGCCAGTGTAGTTAAGCATGTTCGTTTCTTAGAATACAGTTTATATTTTAAAGGTAGGGGTGGAAGTATGAAATCGCCTTCGCCACAGCTAGAATCTCCCTAAATGTCGTGCAGTAATTTCTGTCAGGCTCGTGTAGTAGTTGGTGCCAAGGCCCGAACACTTAAAGGGGTGTCGGTCTAATTGGCACTCAGGCCACTAGGGTTCAAGACAGACATTTCAACGTGAAAAAATTCTAATGTATCGTAATGGTCAGATGCCGATGACAGTTCGGCTGCCTGGCTGTTATGCTGGTGGTTGGACTGAGTGCTGTACTCTTCGGAGGCAATGATGAAAACATGAATGACCTGTGGATGGGCGATGACAGGAAATAATCTTTCATTTCAGAGCACAGGGGGCTGGGGGTTGTCCCCACTCCATAAGATGTTGAGCACGGTCCGACTTCTGGCGTGGACAGTTACCCGGCCGGTTTTCTCAGGCAACCCGCTTCCCCTGCGGTTGCATTCCGCCGCTGCTTCGTCCTCGCTTCGTCTCACACCAGTGAGCCCCATAAACCCCAGCTGTTGAGCACCGCCCAGATCTCACTCGGGGAGTGGCCTCGCCCAGAAAACCGATCCTGGATCGCAGTGGTGGGAGGTGAGAAGTCTCCCCTACTCTACCGCACTGATGTGTGTCGTCAACCAATTTTAACTAAAATAATAACTGGTTTACTATATTTTGTTAGACTATTATATGAGAAATTAATCAAAATTTGTACATTGAAAACCGCATGCATACACATACAGGAAGGTGAGCTAATTAGTTTTATATGGGGAATTAGGCCAATTAATTTCATTTACGAGAAGCTGTAATGATATATACTTAACGTTAATAACTTTAAGAACTGTGAAAAAAGTAACTACTAGCTGCAGGTCGAGAAATCCTTTAAGTATCAGAAAAGAAGATAATATAAATCGGAAAGCAGACTGGCAATGCCGTGGCAGCGGAAAAATACGAGGCGAAAAAGGAACAGGTTTTAAGGCTCCCACCTATCTGGGACTTTTTTCCACTTTTAAGACTAAGAAGTGCGGGAGCGACACTGCCACACGTATCAATTGTGCCATCGCCGCTAAGCGCAAGGCTCTAAACTGGCGTGTAGTCTCTCATCGCGCTGGGTATATGTATGGGACTTTCAGCGGTGACCCTATTATTTGATTGGTGAAAGTCTGTGGGATGGTTTAGTACAGAGCCCTTGATTATTTTTGTTTGTATCTGACGCGTATGCAGGCTGGTCGGCCTAACGTGGACACCCCCAAAATTTCCAGAACGGTTGCAGATCATGAAATGCGGTTATTGATAAATGTAATTAAGTATGAGGGCAAGTAATTTGCCGCAAAGTGACTATTCATAACACGAGCATGGACAGAAATAATTAAACCACATATGATTTATCCCCTGGAAACGTACATTTATTTGAACAGCATGTGAAAGTATGTGCAAAGAGGAATTCAGTGATATAGCATATGCAATGGAAAGTAACACAGAAACGCCAAGAAATAATGTGCAAATATGATTAAGTTAAGTGGGCCGGTAGCATGGGGCAGTGGACCTGCACTCACAGCTGTAAGCAAGCAACACACACCGTGACTCATCCTGGTCAGACCGCTTCCTTACAACATCGTAGCAACGCTTACCTTAATGGGGCAAGGGGCACGGAATGCGATATTGGACAAAGGAGAGCACCGCAGCGGAGGGAAGGTGGGTAATTTGAGTGAAAGTCTAATATAAATACATTACGTTTTATTCGGTTACCAACGTAATTCAAGAGATTTGTTTCATACTCATTTACTGTACTGAGTAACGAGTGCGTACAGATGCACAGCAAAGATATAACTAACCAACCTCAAGGAAAAATGCATTTGCATCCGCCTGCATAGTACAAAAGAGCACAGTTATGGTTGAAACTCTTCACATCAGGTCTTTTCACAGCATGTGCTCGATGTGTTTACCATAACAGCAATACACATCTGTAAACGCACATGCAGCGAGCGACGAGCAGCCTGAAGTGTTTCTGGCGTAATGCCTCTGCAAGCTGCACACAATGCGTTCCTGCATGTCTTCTGGCGTCTTAGGAACCATGTTGTACACCCTGTATTTAATTGTTTCCCACAGGAAAAAATCAAGAGGTGTGGTCGGGAGAGCGAGCTGGCCATCTTACAACACCACCACGCCCTAACCACTGGTTTGGAAACGTTTCATTTAACACTTGCCTCGCCACCGAAGCAAAATGCGCAAGACAACCATCATGCTGAAACCACATATCACGATGTATGTCGAGCGGCATGTCTTCCAGAAGTGCCGGTAAGGTGTCTCTGAGGAAGTGGGCATACGTACAGCCGGTCATTGTCCCTTGAGTGAAGTATGGCCCTATGATGTAGTCTCCAACGATTCCACACCACACGTTCACTTTCCATTGTCGCGGTTACTCCATGTCTCTGACCCAACGCAGATTCTCCGTAGTGCATATTTCGTAAATTTACGCGTCCATGGTTTGTGAAGGTCGCTTCATCGGTAAATAGTATGCTCTTCAGAAAATTGCTAAGGATTTAGCAATAGGTAATAGCTAATGCATCCTAATTTGCACGGCTTGCCATAATAGCCCAGCATCGTGATGTTGATCTACGAGTTGTCTTGGGATACCCAACTAGTGTAACTAGCCTCTAATTTCTTGGGCCTTGTCTGATGTATTGGGGCCACTTAGAGAATAGTAAAGACCCAACAGTGGCCTTGAACGTGGTTTAGTGCCAACTTATTTCGAAACTTTCTGCGTTGTTGCTAGTGCTGACGAAAATCCACTTTAGCGATAGTATTCGAGCTGCTAGATGAAACGTCTAAGGTGCACAACTAACAGTTGCAAGTGATGATTTTGACTTTGTCATATTTTGCTGATACACTGTCCCTTGACAAGAATGTCTCACCAAATCACTAAGGAGGTAACCAATTCATAGGTCACTTCTTTTTAGACTGTGATCAGCCCACAGTCGCTATTTGTTTTGTGCAAACTCAACAAAGCGCCGAAAACTGTTTTCTTCTGATATCTTACTACGTTCACGGATTCAACTCTGTACTCCCACTCGGTAAGCATTTTTGGACAATAAATCTTTTAGTATGAGATGTACTAAAATTATTTATGGCGTGTTTCTAACGACAATTGTAATGTTTTATTAGCTATTACATTATAGTAAATTATAAAACTTTTTATATAATTAAATTTAATGCATTTTAATCATATAAGCATTGTTAGCAGTATTTTAAGCACATACACAGTCGAATCTCGTTATTATGACCACCTGCTAGTAACCGCCCTTCACAGCAAGGACAGCAGCTAGAAGAGCTGGTAGTGACCTACTCAGGTGCTGATAGGTCAATACGGTTATCTGGAGCCATGCTGTCTGCAGTGCGTCCTACAACTGTTGAAGGGTGTGTGGCGGAGAAGACAGACAGCGAACACGACTATCATGGTGGTCCCACAGATGTTCAATTGCATTGACATCGGGGCTGTTTGGGGGCCAGGGAAGAACTTTGAAGTCTTGGTCGTGCTCTTCCAGCCACGTGCGGATACGATACTTCTAGCCGTGTGGCAAGGCGCATTGTCGTGCTGGAAGATCCCATACTTCCGAGGAAAGACAATCATCAAGCACGGGTGGACATGATCGCCGAGGATGGGTCCATAACTAAAGTGGTCAAGAGTGCTTTCCACACAGATGATGGGACCTAGAGAATACTACGAGAACATTCCCTAGACCATAACACTGCCCCCACCACCTTGTGTTCGTTCAGCGATGGATTCAGGGTGTCGGTTCTCCGACGTTTCTCGCCGGACACGCTGACGTCCATCCGTTCTATGCAGCTGGAACCGTGACTCGTCGGAGTAGGCTACCCGTCGCCAATCAGCAGCTGTCCAGTCGCCATACTGTCGAGCAAATTCCAGTCGTTTTCGTTGATGCACCTGTGTTATCATGGGTGTAGTCACCCTCCGTCTACTCTTGAGCCCCATTCATAGAAGGGTTAGCTGAACTTCTGCGGTAGACACGTATCTGGGTGTCCCCTGGTTCATTTGGACGGTGAACTGTCCCACTGTAGCCCGTCGGTTGGCCTTCACGCACCATCGTAGTCTACGCTCACCTCGGACACCAATGGGGCGTGGAGCTCCACAGTTTTCACGATGGTTATTCCCAATGGTGCCATTCGTCCACTCACGATACACCTTTATCACAGCGGCATGTGAACAGTTCACATACTGTATGGCATCTTCTAGTGTTGGGGATTTTGTGTTTATAGATATGACTATGGACAAGTTTGTATACAAGAGAATTCTTGAAGAAGAGTGAAAAGATACTGGAAAGAGTAGTCGACTATTGCTTCCAGAAGGACAACGATCCAAAACACATTGCTGAAATTAAGCTTTGGATCGTATACAACACACCATATACTCTGAAAACTACGCCACAATCTCCCAACCTGAACCCTATTGAAATCATATAGAACGAACTGGAGAATAGAGTGCGGAAATATCAATAAGGACCGTCCAAAACATAACTAAGAAATATCGCGTCTGAGTTAATCAAAAAGCATAATAATTCATTGCGCAAGAGACTAACAGCAGTAACTCACAGAAAGGGTAAGTGAGGCTCTTAACATCGAGGTCTTGAGAGCCGATGAGGGTGAAGTGATGTGGAATGAGGGGGTGGTGGAAACGGGAGATCTCCGAGAAAACCTGCCGACCAGCGGCATCGTCCGGTGCGATTCCCACATGCGAAAATCCGGGAGTGACCCCGCCGGGAATCGAACCCGGTTCGCCAAGGAGAGAGGCGAGTACTCTAACCACTTCACCACCGCCGCCCCTTTCACAGTAATAGGATGATAACTAAGTATTAGTCGTTCTGTTCGAATACTTGTCATGACAATGTTATATTTAGCTTTCCTTATGGAATCACATCATTGTATTTTTTCTAGTTTAAATGTTTTTCTACATATGCAAGTTCATTTTCAATTAGTTTTTTTCTTTGCTGCTTTGTTACACATAACCGATCATTAATGTTCAGTTGTGTACAAATACAAAACTGTTTAAGGGGCCTCCCTGGTTCAAATTTTTTAACGCCTAAAGGTTACGTAAGGAAGCATTGCGACGGCAATGAAAAAAAAACAAACTATCTTCGCGTGTGTTCTCTTTCCTCAGAATTTTAAGCGGTGACTATAGAGTTTGAATACAGCAATCTGTTCAAAAAAGACAAAACATCGTTACCATAGTTTAAATAAAACATTGTTTTGCAGAAGTTTGAATATCTTAAACAGAAGAACACTTTCAGCGATTTTTGGTGACCTTGTCGCTTTTCAACGACCTAGTTATGTTTCATTAACCAAATGTATGAATTGGTGACAACATATCGATTTTCATTTCTGCCGTGGAAAAATATTTACATTAAAATATTCCATATATTTTAAAAATTGAAAGACACAGCTGCTTACAGCGAGACTCATAAGACAACGAGGGAAGTCCTTTAAAAACCATTTCATAAAAAAAAGTATAATTATAATATAGAAAACTTTTTATTTTTAGTAATATTCTAACCCTACCAGACCTATATATTTATTCTGTGTTGAATTTTGTAAAAGAAAGTTGTTAGAGAATGTTAAATTGAGAAGAAATACTGAATTACATAATTATAACATTAGATAAAAAAAAAAACCTGCACTACTCACCAAATGGGTCAACTACGTATCAGAAGGGTGTTAATTACTCTGGTATAAAACTATTCAACTAAGTATCAGATGTATTAAAAGCATTGTTTAAGGGAAATGCTGAAACACCATCTAAAGTATTTTTTTGCAATCACATTTTATTAATGATGTGAATTTTTCACCATGTTTAATTGTGTTATTCTATATTTGTTAATTGACATTTGCCACTGTAATTTAACATTCATATTTTTTATTTGTGTTTATATTGTATTTGTATTTTGACGATATGTTTATGGTGTTATTCTACAATTGTTAATTAACCTGTGTCATAGTTATTGAATATTCAGATTTATTATTAGCAATTCTATTGTATTTGTGGTTTTGTATTTGACATATTTATTTTGTTAGTGTTGTGTAGACACACACGTGTAAATTATTTTTTTATTGACTTGCATATATGTCATATCCTGGAGCTAACGTCTCGAAGGTAGGATCAACGGAAACTATTAAAAATGAAAAAAAAAAAAAAAAAAAAAAAAAAAAAAAAACCATTATTGGAATACTTATGTCTGTCTGTCTGCGTGTGTGTGTAAAGAATGTACGTTAGGGGTGCGGGCATGCGGGAGTGCTCATCACGTAATGATGGATCTGTCTGCGGGGGGAGGGGAGGGGGTGGCAGTCTTGATCAGGGGACAGCAGTCGGCGAGGTGCGCGGGTAAAGGGCGCGATGCCGCGTCCACGGGACGAGAGAGCATGGCAAGGGCCCGACGGAAGGCCTCCTCAATTGGAGACAATTGCGCTGCATTGAACCACGCCTGAGCAAACCTTCCTTGCGCGCACGCCTCAACAAGTTTTGATCATGGCGAAGGGAAAGAGCGGATGCTAGGTTTCTTACCCGTCGTCTCTCTCGGAATTTCGTATGCAAAGCAACAGATTGATGGTTTTTCGACAAAATGTGTCGGCGACGGATTTTTTTTTTCGTGCGACTTGATACTATTTAGTGTCGAAAAATTTTACAAATTGGTGAACCCAAGCATTAAAAACTTTTACTTGTGATAACTGCCAAAAACGGCCAGGCCACTCTCGTTTCTGTTTAAAGTGGCAGTAGTGACTTTTTTTTTTTTTTTTTTTTTTAGAAACACTGATTTGTTGTCACTGTAAACCCCACTCACGCACGCACACGCACACACAAAAAATTAAACTTACTTTAATCCACAGCATCCCATTACAACTTCATACTGCTGTGTATATCCTGTCTTACACGGAGGATATTGTTTGGCACATAAAGCATATTTTTTGGGTCGATGTGAAGACTTCCTATAAATTTAATTATCTCAGTAAAAAATCTCTGTAATTCTTACATAAAACTGGGTTTGTCAAATTCTGTTGTGTTTTAATGAACATGCCACACTCCTCTTTGCTGGTGTTAATTATTTATTTAATTATTTTTTTTGGTAACTTAGGTCTACTTATTTAATAGTGTTAATGAAATAAAGAATGTTTACATTTCAGGAATACATTAATTATTTTCTACACAATGTAGCTACAGTATAGTGATGAAAATAGTCCCGACACATGAAGCAAGTAAAATTTTGGTTTGTGGGTAAGCTAGTTTGACGTCATTTTTACCTAGGTAAAACTGTCGTAAAGTAGAAAATAAAATTTAACATAAATAAAGTATTACTATAGTTGAAGCAGCTGGCGCATAGGAACGATTTTGAGGGGAGGGGGGGGGATAAGTATGGATTTTGAGATTCTAGTGAACCGGTCCAATCCGCCTTTTCCCTTTCGCCCCAATTAGTTTCCTTCCACTTAGTAAGCTGTGCTCTGTATTGCATTTCAAAACTGCCTCGTAGATTGTTTCGAAAACAAAGGACACCTCCTCAGCTTTCCATTATCATAGCACAATTTGAAGCAAAACTTGCTTTAATTTTGATAGAAATACTATCACCAAAAAATGTTTTTTTTTGTTCCCTGCGTCGTGTTCTAATTCAGATTAGTATACAGAACATTTAAAGACTTTCTGCAAGTAAATGAACACACAAATTTGCAAGGGTAGAAAAAATTCATTATTTAAATAATTTAAACAATTTTGAAACTATTTTTTTTTGTGTTTTATTTTAGCAACTTTTACAGCACATAGCGTTATGCAGGTTTTTTTTATTAATTATGCAGTCTTATCTTAGCGAAAATATATGGCAACTTCAGACGAAATATTTCCATGAAAAATATTATTTAATGTTAAAGATTGTCGTGCCAGATTATCTGTAGGCTGTTCACGGTAAAGTGAGCACTTTTGCAATCATCTTTTGAAAAATACCGCTGCTGCCTTTTAACTGCGTGCATGCTACCTTACAGAGTTTCACACAAGCTCCAGTAGTATATTACATGGGGTGATATACACCGTTTTTATGTTACTAATAATTTAATTTAATTTTTTAAAATTAAAACACATATGTGTTAATAAATTTAAAAACGTGTGTTCAAAATTTTCATTAAAATTTTTTAAATTTAAAATATACTTCTCTTTTTGGCATATTTGTTTCAAATCTTGAATATGGTCTTTTAATATATTTTGGAAGAATTTGTTTAATTATTTTAATATATTTCTAACCTCTATTAGAGTTTAATTTTTTATTGGGGTTATATTTTTTATATGCCGCACGTTAAAACAGTTTTGATAAAATTACCATAATATTCATCTGTAAAATTATTTANCGAACACACAAATTTGCAAGGGTAGAAAAAATTCATTATTTAAATAATTTAAACAATTTTGAAACTATTTTTTTTTATGTTTTATTTTAGCAACTTTTACAGCACATAGCGTTATGCAGTTTTTTTTAATTAATTATGCAGTCTTATCTTAGCGAAAATATATGGCAACTTCAGACGAAATATTTCCATGAAAAATATTATTTAATGTTAAAGATTGTCGTGCCAGATTATCTGTANTCAGACGAAATATTTCCATGAAAAATATTATTTAATGTTAAAGATTGTCGTGCCAGATTATCTGTAGGCTGTTCACGGTAAAGTGAGCACTTTTGCAATCATCTTTTGAAAAATACCGCTGCTGCCTTTTAACTGCGTGCATGCTACCTTACAGATTTTCACACAAGCTCCAGTAGTATATTACATGGGGTGATATACACCGTTTTTATGTTACTAATAATTTAATTTAATTTTTTAAAATTAAAACACTTATGTGTTAATAAATTTAAAAACGTGTGTTCAAAATTTTCATTAAAATTTTTTAAATTTAAAATATACTTCTCTTTTTGGCATATTTGTTTCAAATCTTGAATATGGTCTTTTAATATATTTTGCAAGAATTTGTTTAATTATTTTAATATATTTCTAACCTCTATTAGAGTTTAATTTTTTATTGGCGTTATATTTTTTATATGCCGCACGTTAAAACAGTTTTGATAAAATTACCATAATATTCATCTGTAAAATTATTTTAAAGAAATTTTTGTTTATTTTTTATTAACAAATTAGTAATTCCTTATGTTAATTTATTTTTCAGAAATATTATGTTATTTTCAGTGTTAACTTTTGTATTACCAATATATAATTTTTTCTCCATATCATCTTAAACCATATTTTTTATCTGTAACATTTATATGTTCTGGTATATATTTTCCAAGATTAATCGTGAAAGTTCTTCATGGTTTTATTCTCAGTTGTTTATAATAATCATTATTATTTTTTTCAAATGATGATTCGGTTGGTGTTGGTGGATAATCTAAATTTTTAACTGCGACAGAAACTAAATTTGCTACCAAATTTTTGTTTTCTTCAGCTACTTAAACTATTTTGCCAATATTTTGTAATTCATTAATTAAAGGAAGCTCTATTTTTATTTGTTTCATATTCAGCCTCGTGTGTTTTTTTCATATAATTTAAAACATTTTCGTTGAGTATTTTAACTTTAGATAATTGTTTTGTGAATTTTTCTTTTCTCCATATAGTGCATATAGTTACTATATAAATATATATNTTTTAACTTTAGATAATTGTTTTGTGAATTTTTCTTTTCTCCATATAGTGCATATAGTTACTATATAAATATATATATGTTTATTATATAAAGTTTTTTTTGCAATCTAAATTAGTTATAAAACTATCGAAAGCTTTAAGAGACAAACACTTCCTCCTACAAATCAAACAAGAGGAAATTTAAATATTTATAAGAATATAATTTAATTTGGTTTTAATGTTGATGATGGATTTTATTTTCCTAGTGATGGTTATGTTTATAACACATTAGTATCCTTAAAAGATACTGCTTATGATATACTCGTTAATATTGGTGTAACTTCTAATTTTTTCCATTTCAATTTTCTCTGATATAAATATCGAAACACGGACAAATAATTGTAGCTATTGATAATCNTTCTAATTTTTTCCATTTCAATTTTCTCTGATATAAATATCGAAACACGGACAAATAATTGTAGCTATTGATAATCCTGGTATTACTGTTATTATGATTCATGCTTTAATTATTTCACCATCATAAAAAATTTATTTAGAAATGAATGGAGTTGCTAATGAAATCTGTTCATTCAGATGAACNTAATTATTTCACCATCATAAAAAATTTATTTAGAAATGAATGGAGTTGCTAATGAAATCTGTTCATTCAGATGAACTTAGTGAAATTGTTTAGCCATTGTGATATCTATTTGGTTTCCTCAGAGATAATATTACAGGCGGCCGCTCTGCGAGATTGCTAGGCACACACTATTTATTGACGCGCGCACATCTTATAATAATTGTTTGTATGTATATCATTCTAAAAAATCTGATGGAATTCTTAGAAGAGATCATGCTGTTCCAGAAAACATCAAAATATAAGAATGAAAAATTGAGGTTAATTGTTGAATATGAAGCTAACAAATCTAATGCTATTAAGGGGGGAAAAAAACACAATAACACAAAATAGTTTGAATTATCGGCAATTTTTACAAAAAACTGTTCTGCAAGGGGCAAGAACATTACATTTTATATAAAAGATCAGATTAATAATTTTATTTCATATGCCTGTTTTTGTAATTGTTGATTTCAAATTAATAAAAAAGACAATTTAAATCAATTGGTACATACTTCTATGCTCAATCATTGTGACGTGAGGAATATTTCTATTATAAAAGGAAGAAACGAAGTGTTTCCTAAAGAAAATTGAAATTTAGAATTCGATGCTGGTGTCTTTCATAAGATGTATCTAGCATATCAGGATCTTAGAAATTCTGAAACAAATTATAGAAACAAAAAAACTTTACTACAGCCCAGTTTTGAATTCTGACGGTGAACATATTATTCCTTTTTTGCAAGAACAACTTCATATTTAATTGATTGTACATATATAAAAACAATGATTGAAAAGTTAAAACGAATAAAAAAATCAGTGTTATTTTAATAAAAATGTATTCGAACAATGGGGCGTTAATTAGTCAAAGCTCACTTGTGATCAGTTAAAGGAAAATGTTACTGAATATGTAGAATATTATACACGGTGATTCTAAAATCATGGAACAAACATTGAGGGGTGGTAGAGCTCATTAAAACAAACTATTATTGTAAAGGAATATATGGGCGGGAGTGACGTGTTGAGGCACGAACACAAAAATAACACATGAAATGCAACACATTGTTTATTTACAACGTCACCGCTAAACGCCTTTTTACAGCAATGTTTATAATAATTGCTCAAAATTGCTACCACTGACAGTAATGCAAGCTTGGTAGCGTCGGTGGAGTGATTGGCGAACAGATTCAAATACGCCGGGTATTTCACGCAACGCCACCATTGTCAGCCAATCACGCCATATGTAGAGGTCGCCAAGCATGCGTGACTGTTGGTGGATGCATTTCCAGCAACTGTTTTAACATTTTCTGTACGGAATCACTCGTTAAGTATGCTGCTAATGAACATTTTATGTTTCCTTTAATGTGCTATGTTTTTGTGTTTGTGCCTCAACGCGTCACTTCCGCTCATATATTGCTATACAATAATTGTTTGTTTGAGTGAGCTCTAACACCCCTCAATGTTTGTCCCATGATTTTATAATCATTCTGTATATTATTAAATGGAAAAAATAATGAATCAGCAAACTGTATTTATAATTCTATACAAATGTCTAAATACATTCATAAACTAATCATTCGAATAAAAATATTTTTCTAAATTTTTTTAATACTAAATGAATTAAACTTAGATTCTGAATAAACTTAACAACATTAATAATTTTCTTTTAATTTGTGTAAATCAAAACCAAGACGTTATTTGATTACGAATATTAATTTTATATGTACTAATCATTGTTATAAAATTTTTGTTGAGTTAGATGATATGTTATTTTACTAAAAAAATAAAGAAAAATTATTTCTGAAAATTTTAATTTATAATATGATTACATATCGTATATAATGGTAAAACTAAAATTGATACATTTAATTTTCAACATGACATAAAAAAATTTTCTATTGGAAATTGTAATATGATATACGTTTTAAAAATATAAGTTGTAAAAAACAAAAATTATATTTTTATATTTAATTGAAAAAATTATAGTAGTATATATATGGGAGAACTGTACTGTTTTATATTATTAATATCTATATTAATTAGTTTTTANGAAAAAATTATAGTAGTATATATATGGGAGAACTGTACTGTTTTATATTATTAATATCTATATTAATTAGTTTTTATTATAAAATTGTTTAAAAAAATATTTTTAATATTAAAGTTAAATAAAACATTTTGTTGGTGCAACCAAGCATATTTTGTTTGGTTGCACCAACAAAATGTTACAGCCAACAAACAAGTATTTTGTTTGACGTAACAAACCTTTCTCTCTGTGTGGAACTTGGTCACACGAAGTGTGCTAACATTTCAAACACGTGCGTATCTAAACACTGAGCTAACCTAAGTTGAAGCCATGNCTTGGTCACACGAAGTGTGCTAACATTTCAAACACGTGCGTATCTAAACACTGAGCTAACCTAAGTTGAAGCCATGTGGTTTGAAAACTGCCGTAGAGGATAAAAAAATAATGCAGAGTAGTTAGATCCGTTGCGAATGCTTCAATAAAAGAACGACTTTTTGTAATAAGCTATGGCGAAAATCGTAAGCGAAACAGTGTTTTCAATCGTTTAATAGCAACACAGTCTTGCAGATTTTGTGCATGCCCTTCAGTCGAGACCCTGGGGCACATCTTCCNTGTGCATGCCCTTCAGTCGAGACCCTGGGGCACATCTTCCCGCCCGAAAACAAACGGTATAACCATTGCTATAAGTTGCTCCCGTTAAAGTGAGCACCTTTGAGGCCCTAGTTACATTTTCCTTTCAGCCATTTTTTTATCCTTTAACCNCTTGGTCACACGAAGTGTGCTAACATTTCAAACACGTGCGTATCTAAACACTGAGCTAACCTAAGTTGAAGCCATGGGGTTTGAAAACTGCCGTAGAGGATAAAAAAATAATGCAAAGTAGTTAGATCCGTTGCGAATGCTTCAATAAAAGAACGACTTTTTGTAATAAGCTATGGCGAAAATCGTAAGCGAAACAGTGTTTTCAATCGTTTAATAGCAACACAGTCTTGCAGATTTTGTGCATGCCCTTCAGTCGAGACCCTGGGGCACATCTTCCCGCCCGAAAACAAACGGTATAACCATTGCTATAGGTTGCTCCCGTTAAAGTGAGCACCTTTGAGGCCCTAGTTACATTTTCCTTTCAGCCATTTTTTTATCCTTTAACCATCTTTTAAAATATATACTGCCATGTGAGTAATAAACACAGTGTGTGTAATTTCCACCGCACTCGAAAGTTAACGTCTGAGGCTAAAATAAAATACATTTATTGACGATTAATCCAAATGAGAGGGCTTTCAAAAGTGCTCACTTTACCGTAAATAGCCTACAAAGATCTTGAAATGTTTAAGAGGACGTGATGCATCTCTGGTACGTAGGTAAGTTTCTGTTTAATATTTTATCCCACTCCCCCTCCTACTTAAGCTGAAACAAAAAATGTTGTTCAACTCTTATCATCAGTCGCTCTGCCACCGTCAGCATTACACTCGAAGACATGCTAATTTCATTAATAAGCATGCAGTATCTTGACCAACTTGGAGCCTTGAACTCTTTAGTTTGATTATCTGTCCGTCGCATCTTGCTTAAGCTTACAACTCGTGGAGATAACCTTCCCGACCCCCTCGACTTCATAATGGCTGACTGGCAACTGGATGTTGTGTTTTCTATCGCCATTTTTTAATTACAAGAAGTCTTGACGTGAATGAGTTTTTTTTTAACGCTCGTTTTTCAGTGGCCTGTCAAAGCGTAGTTAGTATAACAGCAAGTCGTCACCTGACACTTGAACTCCGTTACAATTTACAATTTACAAAAGCTTTATTCATTTTCTCATACATTTTTAACATTTGTGACAATCTCTCTATATACACATTCACCATGTCAGCCCCTTGGGTTCCTGTGGTGGTTAGCTCGGCTTTTCATACATGTCCGGCACACTTTTCAGTGGCCGGTAACATTGGACAGTTATGTTATCACTTTGACAAATAATACATGAAGNCACTTTTCAGTGGCCGGTAACATTGGACAGTTATGTTATCACTTTGACAAATAATACATGAAGGGAAAAATAAATTAAAAAACCCTGGTACAGCGTATATTTGCAATACGGTTCTTTTGGCGGAACTGTTAGACGTGTCCCCGATATGTTTACAAGATGGGAATGGTATGATACTTTCAAGATGCTTCACATGCTATAGAGGTTACCTTGGAGCTCTCCGACATTGTGTAAAACTACTTTTCTCAGACGACTGTATCTCGAAACACACACTATGGGACACGAATGAAACTAAAATAGGAGTCTGTACTGAACTTTGCTACAGACTTTCCACCAGTAAAATGATAAGTTTACAGCTCGCAACACGACGCGAACACTGCACGCAGGTTCAGAGCCTTTGTGCATAGCGACGATGCCGCACTTGATCCGCTTGGCATTGTCGTCCTTATCGCCCCCGCCTACTTCTGAGTCTAAACGTGGAAATCAGCTCCAGGTAGGCGACCGCATTATTGTAGATGATTATCTAGTATCTGTACAACGCACATATTTAATTAATACTGCATGTGTTAATAAATTTAAAAAAAGAAATAATTGTACGCACTCGTACGATAAATAACGAAATTGAGTTATCTGCATGTGGCATATGTCGTTTCCGGCAACGTTGAAGAACGCGCGAGGCGAAAGTGAGATGGAGGAGAAGGTAGAATGAAGACAGGTGGAAAGACATGAGTAACGTAAGAAAGTCCCCCTTCCGCGAATCTGTTCGACACGACCACTTGAGAGTATCAGGAACATCTCCAGCGCGCTGCCGTGTGGTATCGGTTCTACGCGAGGATCCCAGTAGTCTGGGGGTGACGTTCTTCACGCGATGTCCTGTTAGTTTCATCGGCCCCATCCTNTTCTACGCGAGGATCCCAGTAGTCTGGGGGTGACGTTCTTCACGCGATGTCCTGTTAGTTTCATCGGCCCCATCCTAGGGCGAGTCCAGCTGTCTCTTCGTTTCGGAAATCTTTCTGGTGACCTCTCTGCATTTGGTCATTAATACCTTCGCTATGTCTTTATATATTCTCATTTACATGATCTCTCCAAAATGTTTTCCAGTGTTTAATAGCTCAGTGGTATCGTTGAGTTTGCAGTCTGTCATACGACATCATTTATAATCAATATCTTAATTATTGGTTCAGTTAGGATTCCTGAAGTTCAAGATTTTCATTTCTTTTGTAGACTNCATTTATAATCAATATCTTAATTATTGGTTCAGTTAGGATTCCTGAAGTTCAAGATTTTCATTTCTTTTGTAGACTATTCCTGAGATGAGTAGATAGGAAAAGCCGATTTCATGACAAGGGCTGAAGGTGCCACCGCCATCTTGGAATTTCCAGTTTTTCACTCAAAATTTCCCGTTTTTACAAAAAATTGTGAAAAAAAAGGGCTTGCTCCTCAATGTGGCTGACTGGAAGCCACGAAAGCCAATTTTTGAGCCATTTGAAAGTTTATGGTGAGCACCACCCAATAATGAAAAGTCAAGAAAAATCACAAAAATCTAAAAAACAAAATCTTAAAAATCGAGTAACATATATAACATTAGACACCCTTCCTTTGCTCATCCCACCATCCCCTCACTACTTCTCCACCCGACACCTTCTGGCAATTCTTATAAATTTTTTTTTTTTTTNTTGCTCATCCCACCATCCCCTCACTACTTCTCCACCCGACACCTTCTGGCAATTCTTATAAATTTTTTTTTTTTTTAACAATTGAGGAACACACAACGTGAACCTCTCACTCATTCCACCACACTCGCCTCACCTCCTTCCCACCACCCAAACATGAAAAATCACAAAAATAAAAAAATCTTAAAAATGGGAAAATAAATAAAAATTATTTAAATATGTACATGTAGAAGGTCGAGGGTTCGATGATAGGTGGATATAGTTAGCTTTCGACACGACTGGCCCTCACCAGGTCGACCAGTGTCCATCTCGTCAGCCATGTTGGATCCAGGTGACCTTGACCCCGTGACCTTGAATAACCTTAAACCAAAAAATCCCAAAAAATTATAAAAACTTTAAAAATGTATAAATAATACCAAAAATTTCAAAAAATTACATAAAAAATATCTAAATTTAAAAAAAAAACTTACATTTCTAGAAGTTCCCACAGCTCCATGTCCAGTATACGATTGGCCTCGCCAGGGTTTGGGAGGCTTGCTTTTCGAGGGTAGAACAATGGTGGCCATAATAGTTTAATACGTATAGAGTATGTAAAATCAAAAATCTGTATTTATTATCAAATTTTAAATGTTATTTTTTGTTAAAAAATTATTTATTTATTTTTATTTGTACCGAAATTATACTTAGAGTTCGTATTGTGGTGGAACTCGTTATCAATGTCGCTGAAAATTAAACTTATCGGCCCAACTAACAAAAGGTTAGATAGGGTAGAAGCAGCCGTTGATCCTTTGGCAACTTTCATATGTAATTTCGCCTACAAAATATGGCAAACAGAATAGTTGTGAATCTTCTAGTCCTTTATTTAAACTTACAAATTCTTACTTGGTGTTTGGGGGGATATATATATCTATATCTTTCTCTCTCTTTCGCTCTCTCTCTCTCTNATATATATATCTATATCTTTCTCTCTCTTTCGCTCACTCTCTCTCTCTTTCGCTCTCTCTTTCGCTCTCTCTTTCGCTCTCTCTCTTTCTCTCTCTTTCGCTCTCTCTCTCTTTCGCTCTCTCTCTCTCTCTTTCGCTCTCTCTCTCTCTCTTTCGCTCTCTCTCTCTTTCGCTCTCTCTCTTTATCTCTCTCTCTTTATCTCTCTCTCTTTATCGCTCTCTCTCTTTATCGCTCTCTCTCTTTATCGCNTTGCTCATCCCACCATCCCCTCACTACTTCTCCACCCGACACCTTCTGGCAATTCTTATAAATTTTTTTTTTTTTTTTAACAATTGAGGAACACATAACGTGAACCTCTCACTCATTCCACCACACTCGCCTCACCTCCTTCCCACCACCCAAACATGAAAAATCACAAAAATAAAAAAATCTTAAAAATGGGAAAATAAATAAAAATTATTTAAATATGTACATGTAGAAGGTCGAGGGTTCGATGATAGGTGGATATAGTTAGCTTTCGACACGACTGGCCCTCACCAGGTCGACCAGTGTCCATCTCGTCAGCCATGTTGGATCCAGGTGACCTTGAATAACCTTAAACCAAAAAATCCCAAAAAATTATAAAAACTTTAAAAATGTATAAATAATACCAAAAATTTCAAAAAATTACATAAAAAATATCTAAATTTTAAAAAAAAGCTTACATTTCTAGAAGTTCCCACAGCTCCATGTCCAGTATACGATTGGCCTCGCCAGGGTTTGGGAGGCTTGCTTTTCGAGGGTAGAACAATGGTGGCCATAATAGTTTAATACGTATAGAGTATGTAAAATCAAAAATCTGTATTTATTATCAAATTTTAAATATTATTTTTTGTTAAAAAATTATTTATTTATTTTTATTTGTACCGAAATTATACTTAGAGTTCGTATTGTGGTGGAACTCGTTATCAATGTCGCTGAAAATTAAACTTATCGGCCCAACTAACAAAAGGTTAGATAGGGTAGAAGCAGCCGTTGATCCTTTGGCAACTTTCATATGTAATTTCGCCTACAAAATATGGCAAACAGAATAGTTGTGAATCTTCTAGTCCTTTATTTAAACTTACAAATTCTTACTTGGTGTTTGGGGGGATATATATATCTATATCTTTCTCTCTCTTTCGCTCTCTCTCTCTCTTTCGCTCTCTCTCTCTCTTTCTCTCTTTCTCTCTCTTTCTCTCTTTCTCTCTCTTTCGCTCTCTCTCTCTTTCGCTCTCTATCTTTATCTCTCTCTTTATCGCTCTCTCTCTTTATCTCTCTCTCTTTATCGCTCTCTCTCTTTATCGCTCTCTCTCTTTATCGCTCTCTCTCTTTATCGCTCTCTCTCTTTATCGCTCTCTCTCTTTATCGCACTCTCTCTTTATCGCACTCTCTCTTTATCGCACTCTCTCTTTATCTCTCTCTCGTTCTCTCTCTCTCTCTCCTTTTCTCTCTTTTTTCTCTCTTTTTTCTCTTTTTCCTTCTTTTTCTCTTTTTCTCTCTCTCTTTCTCTCTCTCTTTCTCTTTCTCTCTCTTTCTCTCTCTCTCTTTTTCTCTCTCTCTCTTTTTCTCTCTCTCTCTTTTTCTCTCTCTCTCTTTTTCTCTCTCTCTCTTTTTCTCTCTCTCTCTTTTTCTTTCTCTCTCTTTTTCTCTCTCTCTTTCGCTCTCTCTCTTTTTCTCTTTCTCTCTCTTTTTCTCTTTTTCTCTCTCTTTTTCTCTTTCTCTCTCTCTTTTTCATTTTCTCTCTCTCTCTCTCTCTATATATATATATGTATACATACATATATGCATTAATTTGTTTTGTTGTAAAAATGAACTTCTGTATGAGGAATANTTTTTTTCTCTCTTTTTTCTTTTTTTCTCTCTTTTTTCTCTTCTCTTTTTTCTCTCTTTTTTCTCTTCTCTTTTTTCTCTCTTTTTTCTCTTTTTCCTTCTTTTTCTCTTTGTCTCTTTTTCTCTCTCTTTCTCTCTCTCTCTTTTTCTCTCTCTCTCTCTTTTTCTCTCTCTCTCTCTTTTTCTCTCTCTCTCTCTTTTTCTCTCTCTCTTTCGCTCTCTCTCTTTTTCTCTCTCTTTTTCTCTTTCTCTCTCTCTTTTTCTCTTTCTCTCTCTCTCTCTGTATATATATATATATGTATACATACATATATGCATTAATTTGTTTTGTTGTAAAAATGAACTTCTGTATGAGGAATACAGTGATTTACGTATTTATCATACTATAAATAAAAATAATCTACATTTACCAGTTAATAGAATAAAATAATACTAGAAAGATTTTCAATATTCTGGTATTAAGCTTTAGTAAATTACCACATAATTTCGAAGGATTGTCAGTCTAATATGAAGTTGTTTAAGGGTAAATTTAAAATGTTTCTGATTTTAAATGCATATTTTACAACTAATACGCACTTTTAATATGATAGTTTGATTGGACTGTGTTCATTGACGATAGTTGGCATTAAACTTCAAAGATAAAATTGATTGTGATGTATATCCTTTTGATTCACTATTTCATCGGCAAATTTCATAGGTACTGTAATATTTACTGCACATTTTGTGTTAATTTGTGATGTATTTGCCATGTTCTACATACCATAGCAATATAGATTCTGTTGGGATTTTACACAATGAATTGTTATATAAATATAATAAACTGACATGCAACAGTAATTCCTTACAGTGCAATAACATGTCTGGCTCGTAGTTTCTGTTCTTTGCATATTGTGTATTCCCCCGTCTCGAGTCAACATTAATATTGGCATTGGCATAATGCCTAGGATACATGTTTTGATTACGTGAAACTTTCTAGTTGTAATGTTTCTATGACGTCAAATTATTCACGAGAAAAAAAAAAAAAAGGAACCAGTTTTGAACAGTACGCTTTGAACAAGGCTTTGAGAAACGAAACTTTCAGACTCGTATATAATGGAGGGATTTAAATGATCCGGACCTTTCCTGAATGACCTAACGCAGGTGGCACATTCCGGAGGACCTGGATTTAAATCCCGGTCTGACAATCCTGATTTCTGTTTTCCATGGTTTCCTGAAATCTCTCCAGACGAATGCTGGATTGGTTCCGCACTGCAGGCCATGGAGATCCCTTCCTCGATCATGCTTCTCTGAGCAACTTGCTCCGTCTCAAATGACCTCGCTGTCGTACCAACCTTCCCAGCGGTATAGTACACTATTAATGATTTCCCTGTTATGAGGAGAGATACTCCCAAGAAGAGTTTACGCAGTTCTTTCTGATTCACGCAAACATTTATGACTGTTCGTAATCTAATCAGGCAATGGTGATCAAGAGGTCACCTAAACAGTTTAGTCCGAAAATAAAAAGGATTGTAAAAATAGCGTGCCAACTGCGCAGTAGCTAATTTGCGAGTCGCACTGACCTCCTTTCGCCAACAGAAAAGTCGAAACGACAGGTCATGGATTCGTGGTTAGCACACGGGTGGCATGGAATTGAAAATTTTGGCCCGTTTCCTTTGATTGAGTTTTAATGTAACTGATTGTATACAAGTTACACAAAAATATATTTTTTGTCTACATGTGTGCAGGAGCATTGGAAAACCAACTGTAAAAGCAAGTTTACATAATTTATTTTCGGCAGTTCTGAAGACAGTTCTATTCGGAATTGGAAACAGGCCCAGGAAGTACATGGAAATCGGTATGTCTCATTTTCAGCCCATAGTTCTTACTCCTCCCCCCACACACACTCNAGGCCCAGGAAGTACATGGAAATCGGTATGTCTCATTTTCAGCCCATAGTTCTTACTCCTCCCCCCACACACACTCACACTCTCACACACATACACTCTCACACACATACACTCTCACACACATACACTCACACACACATACACACTCACTCACACGTACACTCTCACTCACACGTACACTCTCACTCACACGTACACTCTCACTCACACGTACACTCTCACTCACACGTACACTCTCACTCACACGTACACTCTCACTCACACGTACACTCTCACTCACACGTACACTCTCACTCACACGTACACTCTCACTCACACGTACACTCTCACTCACACGTACACTCTCACTCACACGTACACTCTCACTCACACGTACACTCTCACTCACACGTACACTCTCACTCACACGTACACTCTCACTCACACGTACACTCTCACTCACACGTACACTCTCACTCACACGTACACTCTCACTCACACGTACACTCTCACTCACACGTACACTCTCACTCACACGTACACTCTCACTCACACGTACACTCTCACTCACACGTACACTCTCACTCACACGTACACTCTCACTCACACGTACACTCTCACTCACACGTACACTCTCACTCACACGTACACTCTCACTCACACGTACACTCTCACTCACACGTACACTCTCACTCACACGTACACTCTCACTCACACGTACACTCTCACTCACACGTACACTCTCACTCACACGTACACTCTCACTCACACGTACACTCTCACTCACACGTACACTCTCACTCACACGTACACTCTCACTCACACGTACACTCTCACTCACACGTACACTCTCACTCACACGTACACTCTCACTCACACGTACACTCTCACTCACACGTACACTCTCACTCACACGTACACTCTCACTCACACGTACACTCTCACTCACACGTACACTCTCACTCACACGTACACTCTCACTCACACGTACACTCGTACTCACACATACACTCGTACTCACACATACACTCGTACTCACACATACACTCGTACTCACACATACACTCGTACTCACACATACACTCGTACTCACTCACCCACTCTCTCACTCACCCACTCTCTCACTCTCTCACTCTCACACACTCTCACTCACAGTAGTATTCCCTCATCGGTGCCGCTGCGGATCCTCGCAGGATGTCCAACTCCCAACTTCGGATGCTTGAGAGGAAGTAATAATTACAGCAGTTATTGGACCTGCTGCAAGTTCCCTTCCCGTATCAGGGGTTGGCGGTACTGAATAATGAGGCAAGACTGGCGGTGATTCGGAGACGCCTTGGGTAGTCCTGTGGCTACGGCCTGTCAGAGGCAAGACATCAATCGTGGATCCAATACTATAATTGGGTAACTGAACGTCTACTGTTTGACAGACTGAACCTTCGTCTCCACCGCTCACTGGGTACTTGTAGCATTGCTACCACCATGTCAGTTTATTATAAATACTTTGTTTTCGTGCATAATTACTTAATAGTAATGCATCGAACCTATAATATTTTTGTGCAGCCAAGCGCAAGAGGTCATTCAACATTCCAAATGCAAAACATGATATATTTAATTACCTGTTAATATCATTTAAAGTAACCTTGTTTTGTAGTTTACTTTGGAAACTGGCCACCAGGGGTCCAAATTTCGACTAAATGTTACCTACTTCCAGCATTTTAAAGCTTGTTACTGGAACAATGTGCTAATGTATATCACTCAGATTCCATAATTTTTTAGTTATCTAGTTATAGTATTGAACCCACTATAATGAGTAAAAATTAGGGGCTGGGAAGAAGTGACCCNGGGGGGGGGGGGGGGGGTGAAAATGATTGGGTGAAAAATTCTTGAGGGAACTAGGGTTTCCTGGCTAAACCTTAGCTTCAGGAAATGCCCGCTACACTGCCCGCATTAGAGAATCTGCATTTTTCGAAAATATTTCCAGTCGCGTAGGCAGGAGATCGAACTATGTATGTATCTGCCTCGCACTAGTCGTGAGTTGCTATCTATTAGCGTCGTTGTAGAATAGTTCAGCATACAGAGGGGAAACTGCCGTACTTGCCAACAAAATCTCTGCTAACCTTTAAAAAAAGGGTACAAAGTCATTAATGACATCCGTGCGTAAAGAAAACCTTGCCAAGCGGGGTTTAGTAGCATTAGTAATAAGTTTACATGTACGAATATTCCCATTTAAAATGATGTCACCTCCAAACCTGCCCCGACCGTAAAGGCCATTTCGCACAATCAAATTTTGCTTCAAACTATATTAGGTTTCTAATGAATTTATTTCATTGAACAACGTATGGCGTCACTTTGACGTTACAACCGCGGCCATTTCACCTTTCAAGAAATTTAATGATTGAATTCCTTCGAAGATTTTCGTTTCGAAAATGTTTTGAATTTTTTTGAATTCAGTTTTTATAAACAATCAAAATTATTCATACCAGTCGAGGTGCTGTTTGTATGCAGTTCCCTCGCCANTTTGAATTCAGTTTTTATAAACAATCAAAATTATTCATACCAGTCGAGGTGCTGTTTGTATGCAGTTCCCTCGCCATGGTATAGAAGTAAACAAAAATAGACTAAACTTTACACAAAATGAGCATTTTTTTGTCTGAAGTACATAATTTCACCTCAAACTACTGCCAGCAAATTATTTTTTCTTCGTTTCCTGTTCATAATTTGTATTTATTATCACTTGTTCACAAAACATGTGATGTTCAGCTGTCTGTTGTGGTGAAGGCTTTCTTATAGTGCTTTTGTAATTAAAATGGTTTTATTTCACAGCGTGAAATGCACTTCAATAATTTTAAGTTTCCAATTCAATTTTTATCGAATACACATTATTTACGTGCATGTGAAACGATTCCTGCATTCAATAAATTGAATTCANTCCAATTCAATTTTTATCGAATACACATTATTTACGTGCATGTGAAACGATTCCTGCATTCAATAAATTGAATTCAATGAAATGTTTGATCGTGTGAGTTGATTGAGAAGGGGGAATGTGTGACGTAGGCTAATTGATGCGAAAGTGACGCCATACATTGCGTCCGACAGACTGAATCTTCGTCTGCACCACGCAGCCAATCGGTGACTGGGTACTTATAGCAGAGTTACCACCACGTCAGTTTATTATAAATATTTTTTTTTCTATGCGATATTGTGCAGTGAGAAATAATTGCACAGTCCTAGCATAGATTCTTGCTATTTGATGATTTTGGGATACCATATATAGTGAAAGCAGTCGGTCAACACCGAAAATAAAATTTTGAGTTTTGCTTCTTGATTTTCTTTATTTCATATTTGTGACAATGCTTTCTCAAAATAGCCCATTAGCATGTTATGCTATGCTGTAGTAGAGATAAAAACTGAATTGATCGTGTGTGATGATAAGATATTTGATTAAACTGCCAATGATATCATAGCACAATCATTCACAATTTTGCAATTTGTGATTAGAGCACAACAATTTATTTAGAGTGAGTTACAATACACAAATAAAGTTTGGATTAGTCATATATATTTATACTGTTGCGCTGGGAAGAATGTTCTTCACTATAACGTACATTTTCATCATGGATTCAAACGGTCTGTTGAAAATGTCATTGAGCTGGAGCAGTTTGTATTAGGATATCCTACCCGAGGGACAAACTAAAGAGCTGCATCAGTATCATTATTCCAGTCAGTGAAATACTACTCACTGAAAATTCAGTTACTAAGTTGCTAGTGACTGCTTATCAGTAGAGGGATTTGGGGGACTTTAACACATCGGGACCTGGGACCGGAGCGTTGGAGCTGTTCGTGCTGTGTCATTCCGTTCTGCCGGCGGCCATCTTGGATCCAGATGACCTTTACCCCAAAAATTAAAAAAAATTTAACAATAAAAAAAATGTATTTAAATAATTTATTTAAAAAAACTTAAATTTCCGGAGGTCCCACACACTCTCTCCTCCCATACTAATTCCACCATCTTGGTAATTGCAGTCCACCATCTTGGTAGGTGTCACAGCCACCGTCCGCCATCGTGGTAAGTGCAGCCGCCTGCCATTTTGGTAGGTGCAACCTCCGCCATCTTGGTAGGCATCACAGCCACCATCCGCCATATTGGTTTTTTCGTTTGTGATTTGTTTACGCATTACTGGAGTTAGTCTCTCACCTTCGTTCGACCGCCATCTTGCTTTTTTTCGTTTGTCAATTGGTTTACATTACTGGTGCTGTCCCCAGCACCGCGCCCAGTAGACGACTGACATCCTCTACTCACCCTTCCAGTAGAAGACTGAACCCTTCCACTCTCCCTTCCATCAAAAGACTGACCCTCTCCACTCTCCCTTCCATCAAAAGACTGACCCTCTCCACTCCCCCTTCCAATATATTTAATTGTCCAATTGCCCCACCCCTGATTCTCATTGGCTAATTGCTCAACCCCTTCCAATATATTTAAATACTCCGCCAATGTTTCTCATTGACTTAGTACTCGGGAGTTTTCGGAAACCTGGCCTACTTTAATAGCGATGGGCGGACATCCCCCCCCCCTTAAAAACTCTTTATAAGACACCCGGAGCCCCCTCAGGAAATCAGTCACTTTTCTCTCTCTTCGAAATGTACGTGTGATGTCCGAGCAGCAATAAAATCCTTTCGGCCATTTTGGCATTTGGAAGGGTGCGCTCGATTAGTGCCTTGGACAAACGGGACGAGTTACCGTGCCTGCCGAAAGAATTTCTCCTGGTCTACGCACCTTACGAAATTAAGACCGTATTAAAGTATTTGCCGGCCTACCTGCAGCAGGACGAATACATACGGGACTGCCTCCCGTGCATGGAGTGTTTCGAGGGTTGCACTACCTCGTTTCCCGATATACCGCATCGCAGGAGTTGGAGCAAGGTCCGCCGAGCAACCCTCGCGACGTCTGCGCCCGTGGAAGACGACGTCCGCGTACAAGTTATCTACTCTCTAGCTGTATCCAAGAAATATGCTCCCCTTCTAATAAATTTACTGTCAAGCACTAGCCGACGTGGAAACCAACCCAGAACACAGGCGTCCGATGTGCATGGACCTCGATAAAGTTTTAAATTACTTTGTAAAAAAAAATTTGTAACTAGGTTGCGTGCATGGGAACGTAATTTATTTTACATAAAAAAACATCTAGTGAAAAAAAAAAGTTTTGCAACATTCAAGGTTTTCGCTCATTGGACTCTTATACACCATCAAGCAGATTGCCATCTCGTACAGTGACGAAGAAGAGAAAACCCAAGTTTTCACTTTTTTTACCGCCGTGTTCATGGCAGCACTACGCGTACCGCCTACAGACGTACGAAACGCACGGACTAGGATGGGACGAGGGGAATATTCCGTACGAGGAAATTCCACGCACGGACTAGGATGGGACGAGGGGAATATTCCGTACGAGGAAATTCCGGCAATACTGGACTCTGCCGTAATTCCTTATTACCCTGTCTATGTGGTTGGAAGACGCCAAGAGTAGGCGATTCGCAATGCGTGACACATCCGAATGAATTTTGTAGACCTTCGCAAGCATTGCCGCTGACCGCCGTTTCGACAATTCGTCAATACGCACGTCACAAGACTTCACGAGTGCAAAAATGAAAGATATTGCTGTGTCCCGTGCAACGCTGAAGCCCTGAGATTGTGGNACGCGTACCGCCTACAGACGTACGAAACGCACGGACTAGGATGGGACGAGGGGAATATTCCGTACGAGGAAATTCCGGCAATACTGGACTCTGCCGTAATTCCTTATTACCCTGTCTATGTGGTTGGAAGACGCCAAGAGTAGGCGATTCGCAATGCGTGCCACATCCGAATGAATTTTGTAGACCTTCGCAAGCATTGCCGCTGACCGCCGTTTCGACAATTCGTCAATACGTAAGTCACAAGACTTCACGAGTGCAAAAATGAAAGATATTGCTGTGTCCCGTGCAACGCTGAAGCCCTGAGATTGTGGNAGTCACAAGACTTCACGAGTGCAAAAATGAAAGATATTGCTGTGTCCCGTGCAACGCTGAAGCCCTGAGATTGTGGAGTTATGATAACCCGTGGTACATTAAAAAATAAGACAATGAGGAACCCAATGTACATTATAAAAAGTTATTAATGACCTTTAAGACTCGAGAAGAAACACGTGTAAAAAACCTATTTCTTGTATAATGCAGAATAATAATAATAATATTGTAACGTGTCTGCATAAATAAATGTGTTAAAAAAATAATATATAGATTTTTATTTTATCTCGAGTTATGTCCTGCTCACGTAAGTTAAAAAAAACACTGTTGGTAAAGATAAAATATTAAGTATATCAGTTTTGTTATAATTGAAAGGAAAAAATATTCAATGAGACTCAAGCCGTCACTAACATAACGTAAACATATTTTACGTATATGAATGTAATTATTAAAAAAAAAAAATTGTGACTTTGGAAAAATCATGTGTCTTCTACGGATGTGTTATGCTGCTTTCTATATAAAGTAATCATGGCTCGAAAAACCCAACAACAGAGTTAAAAACCACTTCGCTACCCCTCGCGGTATGAGATACGCAAAGTGAAGGATCCCATTCATCCCCCTAACCCAAGCATAGACGCTCATCATTAAAAACATTTCCTCCATAATTTAAAATCAGTAAATTAGGAAATTTAGGCAACGGGGAAAAAATACCCTCATGGTTACTCCACGTGCGGCGATTTTTCTAGCACCCATTGTCAGCATATAAAACTCACTTTATGTGCGTTATTTATGCGTATATTAAGTTTTACAGGGAAAAAATTATACAACATGAGGAGACGCTAGCATAAACGTACATTCACCAAAAGTACAAAATCATACAAACACAGCTATATTCGGCAAACAAATGTCTGTATTTTCATACATTCGTGTGCGCTCGCAACATTATAAGATATATCTGAATCGCGGTAAAACATTCCCACCTTCCCCCTCAGCCTTAATCAATTGCTACGTAACTTAAGACGAAAATAAGTGACATGCAAATTAGTGTGTGTATATGTGTATGCAGCCTCTAATCCATCAGGTGTCAATAGTATTCACTCTTTATGAATTAAGCGAACTAAATCATAGTTTTATTCCCGTGATGCTAGTTCACCATGCAGATGTATACCACAATACGAATTCCAGCAAAGACACGCGCATATAGCTCTCGTTCACCATCCTTCAACCTCATCGAGACATATAAGGTAAGACTTCACAAGTGCGAAAAAAAATGCGAGCATATTGCAGCCAGTGCATTACGGAGATAATGAGATTTTAGAGTTATGTCAATCCCTTTCGAATGTAGAATATTAATTCTATGAATAATTTTTTTGGTAAATAAATTCTGGCTCGAACTCCACCTTCAGTTTTTTTTTTTCGTATAAAAAAATTAAATGTGAATTTTTGATTAATTCCTGCGAAACCAAAGATACATTCTGATGCTGTGACACAAAGAAATAAGGAGGAAAAACTATAATTAATCCATTTACTTAAACGTCACACACATACACATTCACATACAGCCCAAAATATCCCAACTGCAGACGAGACTGATAGACACATTAAAAAACTATTATGACAAAAGCATACTTAAAGAAGTGGTCACGAGTCCCATTACAGAAGTAAAAGACAGACACTTGCAGTCGTAATCTGAGCTCGCGCACACGGCCAGCCGCGCTGCACCAGGTGTTGAATTGGACTTAGCCCTAGCGCACTGACCGCCGGGGGGGAGGCTTGTCGCTCCAGCAGCTTGTGTTATTTCTCACACAAGCCAACTCTAATTCATAGGATAATAAACAAAGGTATGTACACGCACAAGTCAACGCCAGGCTAAATCCATGTTCAAGGGGACCCGGGTTCGATAGTCGACTCGTTCGCTCTGAATTTCTATTTTCAAAATCACTCCAGGTAAAAGCTGCGATGGTTTCTTGGTCGAGTCATTACTTGTTCCCGCTTGCCCTAGCAACTTGCTCCGTCTCAAAATAGTACAAAATTTACTTTTATTATTATTTTAGCTTGCACACCACACCTAGATAATGTAAACTCACGCTACTATTTTACGAGAATTTAATACAATCACGAAAAACAAATATTTATATGTGTTCATTATAAGAGGAAGGTGGTTGCGCCATTTGCTCTCACGTATAATCTGCAGCATCGGGCTTTCAGAATCACGAACCAGCCACGTTTCAAGGACGAAAAACAAAAAAAATTGCAACACTTAATGTAGACAAACGCATACGTGTTAACTTAAAAAAAAAATCACTATATTGAGCTCAACGATTAATTTGGTATGAGCAATATCTTTCATATTTCAGGCATACAGAGATACCATTTTGCATTTTACACGTATTTAAAACTACCATTTCGCACACGATGCGTTGTTGGCCAGTCTGATAACTCTAGAAATATATACCGAATTGGGTCATTATTGTTCTCTTCGCAATCAAACGAACGACTCGAGATAAAATAAAAATCTATATAATATTTTTAACACATTTTTGCAGACACATTACAATATTATTATTCTGCATAATACAAGGAATACTTTTTATACACACGTGTTTCTTTCAGAGACTTGGAGGACATTACACACGTAATATATTATTTTTAATGTACGATGGGTTCCTCATGGTCTTTTTTTTTGTACCACGGGTTATCATAACTCCACAGCCTTAAGGTTTGGGCGTTGCACGGGACACAGCAATATCTTTGACTTTTGCACTTTTGAGGTCTTGTGGCGTACGTATCGACAAGTTGTCAAAACGGCGAGCAGCGGTAATGCTTGTGAAGGTCTACCAATTTCATTCCGATGTGGCACGCATTGCGAATCACCGACTCTTGGCGTCCTCCAAACACGTACATAGGATAACAGGGAATTGTGGCAGAGTCCAGCATTGCCGGAATTTCCTCTTATGGAATATTCCCCTCGTCCAACCTTAGTCCATGTGGTTCGTACGTCTGTAGGCGGTACGCCTATTGCGTGGTGCTGCCATGTACACGGCGGTAAAAAAGTTAAAACTTGGGTTTTCTCGTCTTCGTTACTGTACGAGATGGCAATCTCCTTGATGGTGTAAGAGTCCAACGAGCAAAAACCTTGTATGTTGCTAAACTTTTTTTTCCCCCTAGATGTTTTTTTATTATATAAAAAAATGTTGGGTTCCCATGCACACACAGAGTTTCAAAATTTTTTTTACAAAGTCATTTAAAACTTTATTGAGGTTCGTACACATCGGGCACCTGTGTTCTGGGTTGGTTTCCACGCCGGGTAGTGCTTGACAGTATATTTCTTGACGGGGAGCATCTTCCACAGGTACAGCTAGCGAGTAGATAACTTACACGCGTACGTCGTCTCCTACGGGGAGGGCGTCTTCAACGGGCGCAGACGTTGCGAGAGCTGCTCGGTGGGCCTAATACCAACCCCTGCGATGCGAAGTGTCGGGCACCGAGGGGGTGCAGCCCTCGAAACACTCCTTGCATGGGAGGCAGTCTCATAAAAACCAAGATGGCGGTCGAGCTAAGGTTAGATAAAAACTCTAGTAATGTATAAACAAATGACAAAGGAAAAAAAAAACCAAGTAGGCGGTTGGTGGCTGTAATGCCTTCCAAGATGGCGGACTGCACTGACCAAAATGGTGGACGACTGCACCTACCCCGATGTCGTATGGTGGCTGTGGCGCTAACCAAGATGGTGGACTGCACCTACCAATATGGAGGAATGAGTATCGTTGGAGGGGATGTGGGGGTCCTCCGAAAATTTAAGTTTTTTAAAAATCATTTTTAAAATAATTTTAATAGTTAAATAATACTNAGTTAAATAATATTTTTAATATAAATTTTTATAAATATTTTGGAATTTTTAGATTTTTTTGGATTTTTATGATTTCCGGGGTTAAAAGTTATGTCAAGGTCACATGTATCCAAGATGGCCGCCGGCTGACCGGAACGACAGAGCACGAACAGCTCTGACACTCCGGTCCCATGTCCCGATGTGCCAAAGTCCCCATAATCCCTCTACTCTTATCAGTTGAATCCACTGTAAAGCTATACTCAAAACATCACAATTCATACAGTGATTGTACTGTATATCAGAGGAAAAACTAGTTACTAAATCTATGAAGTTCACTCAGGGAAATAATCGGTATGAGTTCAGTTGAATTAAGTGACGGCATTTTCACAGGTTTCCAGTAAAATTGAGCTTATTTCGGATCATCGATCACTATTTAAATTTCCGCGTGTTGCTCTGTCGTTTTTGGCCGTTTCGAAGAATAAATGATACGGGTGGAAGGGTTGGGGGTTAAAATGGGAAAGTGCGAGGCACAACCGTACAGGCCATTAGCAGAGTGTGGGTCCATCCATCCTTTATCTGAAATCAGGTACTCTATTCAGAAACCGCACGCAACTGAGCGTGTATATTNAGCAGCTTGTGTTATTTCTCACACAAGCCAACTCTAATTCATAGGATAATAAACAAAGGTATGTACACGCACAAGTTAACACCAGGCAAAATCCATGTTCAAGGGGACCCGGGTTCGATAGTCGACTCGTTCGCCCCGAATTTCTATTTTTAAAATTATTGGTCGAGTCATTACTTGTTCCCGCTTGCTCTAGCAACTTGCTCCGTCTCAAAATAGTACAAAATTTACTTTTATTATTATTTTAGCTTGCACACCACCTAGATAATGTAAACTCACGCTACTATTTTACGAGAATTTAATACAATCACGAAAAACAAATATTTATGTGCGTTCATCATAAGAGGAAGGTGGTTGCGCCATTTTCTCTCACATAGAATCTGCAGCATCGGGCTTTCAGAATCACGAGCCAGACACGTTTCGAGGACGAAAAACAAAAAAATTGCAACACTTAATGCAGACAATTTCTTGCATATTTCAGGCATACAGAGATACCATCTGGCATTTTACAGGTATTTAAAGCTACCATTTCGCACACGTTGCGTTGTTGGCCAGTCTGATAACTCTAGGAATATATACCGAATTGGGTCATTATTGTTCTCTTCGTAATCAAACGAACGACTCGAGATAAAATTAAAATCTATATAATATTTTTAACACATTTTTGCAGACACATTACAATATTATTATTCTGCATGATACAAGGAATACTTTTTTTACACGTGTTTCTTTCAGAGACTTTGAGGACATTACACGCGTAATATATATTTTTTAATGTACAATGGGTTCCTCACTGTCTTTTTTTTTTGTACCACGGGTTATCATAACTCCACAGTCTTAAGGTTTCTGCGTTGCACGGGACACAGCAATATCTTTGACTTTTGCACTTTTGAGGTCTTGTGGCGTACGTCTCGACAAGTTGTCAAAACGGTGGGCAGCGGTAATGCTTGTGAAGGTCTACAAAGTTCATCCTGATGTTGCACGCATTGCGAATCACCTACTCTTGGCGTCCTCCAAACACGTACACACGATAATAGAGAATTATGGCAGAGTCCAGCATTGCTGGAATTTCCTCTTACGGAATATTCCCCTCGTCCAACCTTAGTCCGTGTGGTTCGTACGTCTGTAGGCGGTACGCCTATTGCGTAGTGCTGCCATGGACACGGCGGTAAAAAAGTGAAAACTTCTGGTTTTCTCGTCTTCGTCACTGTACGAGATGGCAATCTCCTTGATGGTGTAAGAGTCCAAAGAGCAAAAACCTTGTACGTTGCTGAACTTTTTTTCCCCTAGATGTTTTTTTATTATATAAAAAAAATGTTGGGTTCCCATGCGCACACAGAGTTTCAAAATTTTTTTTACAAAGTCATTTAAAACTTTATTGAGGTTCGTACACATCGGGCACCTGTGTTCTGGGTTGGTTTCCACGCCGGGTAGTGCTTGACAGTATATTTCTTGACGGGGAGCATCTTCCACAGGTACAGCTAGCGAGTAGATAACTTACACGCGTACGTCGTCTCCTACGGGGAGGGCGTCTTCAACGGGCGCAGACGTTGCGAGAGCTGCTCGGTGGGCCTAATACCAACCCCTGCGATGCGACGTGTCGGGCACCGAGGGGGTGCAGCCCTCGAAACACTCCTTCCATGGGAGGCAGTCTCATAAAAACCAAGATGGCGGTCGAGCTAAGGTTAGATAAAAACTCTAGTAATGTATAAACAAATGACAAAGGAAAAAAAAACCAAGTAGACGGTTGGTGGCTGTAACGCCTTCCAAGATGGCGGACTGCACTGACCAAAATGGTGGACGACTGCACCTACCCCGATGTCGTACGGTGGCTGTGGTGCTAACCAAGATGGTGGACTGCACCTACCAAGATGGAGGAATGAGTATCGTTGGAGGGGATGTGGGGGTCCTCCGAAAATTTAAGTTTTTTTAAAATCATTTTTAAAATAATTTTAATAGTTAAATAATACTTTTAATATAAATTTTTATAAATATTTTGAAAATTTTTAAATATTTTTTGGATTTTTATGATTTTCGGGGTTAAAAGTTATGTCAAGGTCATGTGTATCCAAGATGGCCGCTGTCCGACCGGAATGACAGAGCACGAACAGCTCCGACACTCCGGTCCCATGTCCCGATGTGCCAAAGCCCCCATAATCCCTCTACTCTTATCAGTTGAATCCACTGTATATCAGAGGAAAAACTAGTTACTAAATCTATAAAGCTCACTCAGGGAAATAATCTGTACGAGTCCAGCTGAACTAAGTGATGCCGTTTTCAGAGGTTTCCAGTAAAATTGAGCTTATTTTGGATCATCGATCACTATTTAAATTTCCGCGTGTTGCTCTGTCGTTTTTGGCCGTTTCGAAGAATAAATGAGAAGGGTGGAAGGGGTTGGGGTTAAAATGGGAAAGTGCGAGGCACAACCGTACAGGCCATTAGCAAAGTGTGGGTCCATCCATCCTTTATCTGAAATCAGGTACTCTATTCAGAAACCGCACGCAACTGAGCGTGTATATTNAAGTGTGGGTCCATCCATCCTTTATCTGAAATCAGGTACTCTATTCAGAAACCGCACGCAACTGAGCGTGTATATTTTCAAACATTAAAAACATACGTTGTCCTTGAGTTGCAATTTCCCGTCTGTCAAAAGCACCTGCGGTTGATTACTATCAACCTCGTTTGTGTAGCACGTACTGTTGTGCGACTTCATGAAACAGAGTTGTGCCAACTGTAATAAAATTAAAACGAATATATGGCCCAGTATACCGACTAGGTTTATTCGGAGCAGGGGTGGGGAAACTTTTTTGTGCGGAGGCCGAATCCAGATCTCATATTTAAAACTGCGGGTCACAATATTCAATTTTATTTTTGAGCGAGTTACCGGGTCCACTCGCGAGCTGGGACTATCTTTACAGCACGTTTTTACGTCTTACAACTTTACTGGTCACATACTTATCCTGGAAGAGTAANCGAGCTGGGACTATCTTTACAGCACGTTTTTACGTCTTACAACTTTACTGGTCACATACTTATCCTGGAAGAGTAACTTCCGAGTCCAAGCCATTATTTAAGATTTTTTTTGCTATAAATATCCAAGAATATTCTTAATGACATCACCACATCTGAAAAATATTAGAAAACACTATTATCATAAATGAATTATACCACAGACAACACTTGGCGTGTATATGCAGAGCAACTACCACAAACAGCCATAAATAAATTATTAAAAGTTCATCGTTTCACTTATAGAAGTTTGCGATTAGTTAGATATTTGTGATCAGTACACACATACTTTTCAAGCGCCACTGAGGGCCTCTCGAGCCAAGCTCGTGGGCTGTGAAAGATCTGCGTGCCGCACTTTCCCCACGCGTGAAAGGGCCGCGGTGGTGTAGTGGGTAGACTACTACTCACCTCCCACCAAGGTGAACCGGGCTCGATTCCCGGCGGGGTCGCTCCCCGAATTTTCGTACGTGGGAATCGTGTCAGATGATGCCGCTGTCCGTGCGGGTTTTCTCGGGGATCTCCCGTTTCCCCCGCCCTTTCGTTCCGGCACCGCTCCATACTTACCTCGCTTCACCCTCATCGGCTCTCAAGACCTCGATGTTAAAAGCCGCCCAGATTACTTCCACNCTTTCGTTCCGGCACCGCTCCATACTTACCTCGCTTCACCCTCATCGGCTCTCAAGACCTCGATGTTAAAAGCCGCCTAGATTACTTCCACTCCACTACACCCAAGGCTGATTTAGAGTAGCTAAAGTTTTGGATGTTTTAAGAACAGCTGAGTATACTTGCAGGATTGCAAGTGCATTCGTAATTTATATGCGAGCCTCGAGTACTTTTAAATGTCACGTAAGTACGCTAAAGTCACTGCTCCTATATTTACTCAGTTTCTAATTAATAGTGCAGTCGGTTTCGCACCTAGACATCGGATTTAAATGGCGTTAAATGCCCGGCTCACTGAGGCGGCCAGTACGAAGGAACAGTTTAAAAGTCGAGAAGTGGCAGCATAATTGAAACACGAGAACATTTCTAATGATATTGGCAGCTTAGCGATGAGCTGTGGTTTTAAGAATAACTACCTCTCTTATTCTCACTACACCATCCTACGTTACTCTAATTTTTTTATTGGAAACATTAAAAAAATGAAAGTCCACAATTAGATTGTTTTTTTTTCCAGCCTACTTTCCAATATACGTATAACTGAGATCGCTTTTCTGTCTTTACGAGTGCATTATCTCCCTTCCCCAAAAAGACCTTTTGAACCCGCGCACTGGATTTCACGAAACTCCTTACTCTTATAGAACATACTAAGGACTCTTGATTTTTATAGTTTTCGACAACGATGGGTGCTAATTTTCAAATGGCTTCCATTTAAAATTCTTTGGTGCCGTGTCATCTTAGGAACCATCCAACAGATATAAACCTTATTTTGTATGTTGGTAGTTTATTATGTTAGCATTCAATTCCAGAAGGAGTGTCTTATTAGTCTGCTATTTTTTAAAGGTAGCGCAAACTGATAATAAATATTTAGGACATNAACGATGGGTGCTAATTTTCAAATGGCTTCCATTTAAAATTCTTTGGTGCCGTGTCATCTTAGGAACCATCCAACATATATAAACCTTATTTTGTATGTTGGTAGTTTATTATGTTAGCATTAAATTCCAGAAGGAGTGTCTTATTAGTCTGCTATTTTTTAAAGGTAGCGCAAACTGATAATAAATATTTAGGACATNCAATTCCAGAAGGAGTGTCTTATTAGTCTGCTATTTTTTAAAGGTAGCGCAAACTGATAATAAATATTTAGGACATATCTCGGTAACCACTAAAACGATTAATCTCAAGTTCGGTAAGCAAATTAATGCTATAGTACGCCACCTTAAACATTAATTATTTTAATATATCAGACACTCGTTTTCAAAATGGCGACCACATACATAATAAGGTTTAGAAAGCTCTGTCTACTAAACCAATACTTCAGAAATGCTAGTTGAGTGAATTAATACCCTGATTTGCAGCATAACTTGTATGCCATTTTGTAAGACAGCACCATATGGAAAATAAAGCTCATCTCGGGAACTACTCAGCCAATTAATGCCAAATACAAGCTTACAAATAGTGATGTGGTACGNGGAAAATAAAGCTCATCTCGGGAACTACTCAGCCAATTAATGCCAAATACAAGCTTACAAATAGTGATGTGGTACGAAATTTCAGACTTATACGAATCTGTTGGTCAGTCTACGTTACCACACACATTTCTAGTATTTAATACTCTTTTTCTTATCTTAAAGTATCTAAAAATCTTTATTTTCTTTTAACATANCCACACACATTTCTAGTATTTAATACTCTTTTTCTTATCTTAAAGTATCTAAAAATCTTTATTTTCTTTTAACATAAGTCGCAAAAACATGGTTCCTAAAAATTTTTTGTTAACGTTTGACTATTTATAGTTGTTTTCTATGTCTACAATTATTTGTAATTCCAGGTGTTCTACCATTCACCTAATTTTTACAATTCTCAATTTTGTACCTAGTAGCCTGACTCTGGCGTTGATAGCGTTTAATAACCGGAAGCAAGTGAATGGCTGAATTAGGCGACACGCGAAGNTAGTAGCCTGACTCTGGCGTTGATAGCGTTTAATAACCGGAAGCAAGTGAATGGCTGAATTAGGCGACACGCGAAGTACACTCGCGCATAATATCTGCTGGCCAAAGTCCAGTTCTCTAGTTCTATCCACCAGTGGCGTCTTCCCGGCGCGACAAACAGAATACGTAACTTGTTTGTGGGTGTAATTGCTGCTGGATTTATTTGACACGACTTNGTCTTCCCGGCGCGACAAACAGAATACGTAACTTGTTTGTGGGTGTAATTGCTGCTGGATTTATTTGACACGACTTAAAAAATAACTTGACAAGTGAGGTTATGGTTCTCACTCCTCTTACTTAGGCACTTCAGCCTCGTTGCTCTTTACTGGCTCGTACCTGCTTCGTGATGGCAGAGAGTAGGTAGGCGTACAGAGGCGAAACCACCGCGAACTCTAGCCACACACGTCAGCAAGATGGCGTCACTTGCCAGGAGCATGTCTCGGCGCCGTTCGCCAGCCAGCGCCCGGTAACTTACTCGCCAGCCGGCATGGCAGACAACAGGGAACCCTCCGCAGCGCGCGGCGATCCAATCGGGCACAAGGCCCGTTCCAGAAGCCACAGCGAGTGGATACGCCCACATCAAAGGAACCGCCGTGCCATTTCGCCTCTGGTTACTTACCTTCTCTGTGGTTTAACAGTGTGGTACTGGAGCATGTCTCTGTGGCAGAATGAGAGCTGTATGCGCGTGTATTTGCTGGAATTCGTATTGTGGTATAAGTATGCACGGTGAACTAGCATCCCGGGAATGAAACTATGCTTTAGTTCGCGTTATTCATAAAGGGTGAATACTATAGACAGCTGCTGGCGTAGAGGCCGCACACATATACATACACATGTTCGCATGTCACTTTTCATTCGTCTAAAGTCACGTAGCAGTGTAGTTGGACTCTGAGGGGGAGGGTGGGGGTGTTTTACCGCGGATATGACACATCTCTTAATGGAGCGAGCGCACACGTATGTATGAAAATACAGAAATTTGTTTGCCGGAGGTAACTGTTTATTATTGTTTTTGTACTTGTCGTGGGTGTACCTTTACTCTAGCGTCTTCTCACAGTATGTAATTTTTTCCCCGCTTAACTTATTATGTGCATTATTTATGCGTATAAAGAGTTTTATATGCTGTCAATGGGTGCTAGAAAAATCGCCGCAAGTGGAGTAACCATATGGGTATTTTTCCCCCGTTGTCTAAATTCCTCATGTCCTGATTTTAAACTTGGGAGGAAATGTTTTTAATTATGAGCGTCTGTTCCTGGGTTAGGGGGGGATACACGAGACCCTTCACTGTGCGTATCGCATACCGCGAGGGGTAGCGAAGTGGTTTTAACGCTGTTGTTGGGTTTTTCGAGCCATGATTACTTTACATAAAGCAGCATAACACATCCGTGGACAACACATGATTTCAAATCCTTAATTTATTTTTTAGATAATTACGTTTGTACATGTAAAATATATAAACCTTATGTTGCTGAAGGCTAGTGTCTCATTGAATATTTTTCTTTAAATTATAACAAAACTGATATACTGAATATTTATTTTCCTTTAAATTATAACAAAACTGATATACTAAATATTTTGTCTTACCAACAGTTTTTTTTTAAACTTACGTTATCAGGACATAACTCGAAATAAAATAAAAATCTGTATGTATATATTGTTTTAAACACATTTATTTGTGCACACACGTTACATTATTATTCTGCATAATTCAAGGAATACTTTTTTTTACACGTTTTTCTTCTTTGAGTCTTCTCTGGGTTATCATAACTCCACAATCTTAGGGCTTCGGCGTTGCACGGGACACAGCAATATCTTTGTTTTCTGCACTCGTGAAGTCTTGTGGCGTACNATCTTAGGGCTTCGGCGTTGCACGGGACACAGCAATATCTTTGTTTTCTGCACTCGTGAAGTCTTGTGGCGTACGTCTCGACGAGCTGTCGAAACGGCGGGCAGCGACAATGCTTTTGAAGGTCTACAAAGTTCGTTCCAATCGGGCACGCATTGCGAATCACCGACTCTTCGCGTCTTCCAAACATATACACAGGATAATAGGGAATTATGGCGGGATCCAGCATTGCCGGAATTTCCTCGTATGGAATAAATATTCCCCTCGTCCCACCCTAGTGGTGGGGCGAGAAGTGTGATATAGATCTACGACCGAGAGCGGGGCTCTTCTACTAACATCAGACGAGACAACAGCGTTTCCTGTGGGGCGGCGTCCATCAGCGGTCCCGGTTGTGAGGCTAGGGTGAGTTCCTTTCTTTAAATGTGATCTTCCTTCCTAATAACCTTCCTTGAGTCCTTCCCTCTCACTTCCGTTGGACGTTTTCTTTGAATATTATTGTATACCCTAATAATTATTGAACAAGTAAAGACTCTATTAATGATTTCTATAATGCTTTTTAATATCTGAGCTTACCCTGCTTTCCTTATTTTAGCCTTAAACTATCCTAAGAGTTTATGAGTAAGTAAGGCTCGTAACAAATGCGTGGTGCTGCCGTCATGGACACGGCGGTAAAAAAAAACTGGAAACTTGTGTTTTCTCGTCTTCGTCACTGCACGAGATGGAAATCTGCTTTATGGTGTAAGAGTCCAACGAGCGAACGGTGACGTCGTCTTCCACGGGCCTCGAAACACTCCTTGTACGGAAGGCAGTCTCGGATATCTTCGTCCTGCTGCAGGTAGGCCGGCAAATACTATTATATGGTCGAAATTTCGTAAGGTGCGTACTGCGTAGACCAGGAGGTAATCCGTCTCGTTTGTCCGAGGCACTAAGCAAGCGCACCCTTCTAAATGCCAAAATGGCCGAAAGGATGTTATGGCCGCTTGAACAACACGTGTACATTTCTAAGAACGAAAAAAATGACTGATTTCCCGAGGGGGCTCACGGTGTATTTTAAGGGGGAAAAAATTGTCTGCCCATCGCGATTAAAGTAGGCCACCGATTGGTCGGAACGAAGGTTTCCGAAAACACTCGAGTAATTAGCCGATGAGAAACATTGGCGAACAATTAAATATAGTGGAAGAGGGTGGGCAACTAGCCAATGAGAATCAGGGGTGGGGCAATTAGACAATTAAATATATTGGAAGGGGAAGTAGAGAGGGTCAGTCGTCGCTGGACGTGGTGATGGGGACAGCACCAGCAATGTAAAATAAATGACAAAAGTAAAAACCAAGATGGCGGTCGAATGAAGTTGAGAGACAAACTCCAGTAATGTATAAATAAATGACAAACAAAAAAAAACGAGATGGCGGACGATGGCTGTAACCCCTACCAAGATGGTGGACTGCACCTACCAAGATGGTGGAATGAGTATGCGAGGAGGGTGGTGTGGGAGGACCACCGGAAATGTAATTTTTTAAAAGAAATTTCTGGAATAAATTCTTTAATAATTTCTAAATAATCTAAAAATAATTTATAAATATTTTTAATATAATTTTTTTTGTTAATGTTTTGGAATTTTTGGATTTTTTCGATTTTTGGGGTCAAAGAACCAATATGGTCGCCGTCCGACCAGAATGACAGAGCACGAGCAGCTGCAACGCTCCGGTCCCATGTCCCGATGTGCCAAAGTCCCCCAAATCCCTCTACTCTTAGTTCAGAAATGATGGACGGATCAGAGCTACATTCGTTGCACAAAAAAGTCTGCGGTTCCTTGATCTCGGATCACTTTAACCGAGCTTGAGACGAACAGTAAAGCCGAAAACACTGAACAGGCCAATGCGAATCGTTTGGTCTGTTATCCAAAGTATTGTGACGTCAATATTCCTCGGATAATTAGAGATACAAAAACGACAAGCTGTTTTGCTGGCAGTTTTTTCATATTTTTACGTTTATTTTGTGTCGTAAAACTAGTTTTTCTTTGGGGGAAGCTACAAAAAAAGAACTGCGGTGTTATGTAAGATTTGGAACAAAATTGTAAAATAAATTCTTCCTGTAGCTCATAATAAAAAATAAAAAAATAAACCCACTGCATTTTTGGGAAAAAATTTGAAGAAATTAGTTTTTATTACAACATGTATTTCTCTGAGGTTGTTAGGCATGATTATTCAAAAAACTACAAATTTTTCAGTTGGCGGATGATTTCAAGGTTTTAGAGGGGGTACAAAATATGCGGTATAAAGTACTTTTAAGAAGACAGTTAAATTGTTTCCATTTCTAACTTTTTATTTACTTTAATGGCTCCATTGCTGACTCGCCGGAGTGTGGAATGAAGAATGACAGGGAAGGTCCAAGCTTCATTGCAAAGGTAAGCTTGGAATTGAGACTATTTTACATCTGCCGTTTCCTCCAGTTTCATGCTTGTTTCTCTTACGTATAAAGATTAGACAGATAATTTTCAGCTTTCTGGGAAACATACACATTTTTAGATACGTCACACGTCTCACTGTACTAAACCCCTCGTTTACTTCCAAAAAAAAAAATAATTTTTAAAAAAAAATTTATTTTATGTTAACGGAGGAGTCCAAAAAACATCCATTATTGCAGTATAAGTTTCGGACCTTAATTGCGTACTACATGTATGCTAATCCTTGTCATAAAAGGCGGGAGTGCAATTCTTATGCGAAAACATTTCTAATTCAAGCTAACCTAGCAACTACAGTCAGAGAATTGTGAAAATACGTGCCTACAAAACCCAAAGGAATTCTATGTGGGGTACAAAACTGTAAAATTACGTACAGTGAAAGTGACAACTGGAAGCCTAATAAATATTTTGCAGAAGTACAATATCGGGCCTTGCTTAAGCAAAAAAAAAAAAAAAAAAAAAAAAAAGGCATTTGTTTATTATTTATTTGCTTTTTAATAACTGTTAGTGACTTTATTCTTATAACATTTAATTATTACGATGTTTTAATTCGGCTTGTGCTTTAAATATTAACATTTCAGTTTCTTGCTGTTAATATTCTGGGAGCGGTTTCTGGTGTGTGTGTGTGTGCGTGTACGTGTGATTAATTTATTTTGCGCGCGCTCCTATAGAAGTAAAGGGAAGGTTACGTTTTTACCGCGTGCGTATTTGGTAAGAGGGGATGGGTGGTGCTTGAATAATAGCAATAATAATAATAATACAGTTGTTATATTGCGTAGCATTATTCGCGCCAGGCATACTCCGCTCTAAGTTCGCAATTGGTCCTTCGTCTTACTGTGTCAGGCCGTAGCTCCTTCATTGCCCGTTGCTTTTGTTCTGTGGCAGGCCGAGAGAGCAGTGCCGGCGAAGGCAAACAGCGCGCCCCGGGGCTGTGTTTGCCGTGCTTGTTTGACCTCCGGCGTGCCGATAACACGGCGATCCTTGCTCCCGTTGCCGGAGGAGACTGCTGCGTCAGTCCGTCGCACACCCGCTTGTCCGGCGGACAGCCACGCTCTCTCGAGAGTGCGAAAGACTTGAGTTAAAGCTAGATGTAACACTTGGAAGTACGCACTGAGAGAGAGGTTCGTTCCTCCAGCTGACAAAATAATTGTATAGGGCCAGCAATATGTATTTGTTTCCTCCAACGAAATATTTTTTTTTAGTAAACAAAACTTGAAAAGCAACAAAATTAATTCTGTATATCTAACTAAATACACGCTTGAATCAACAAAACTTCTTTGTTGGGCCAACAAAAATTATACTCAAGTATCAAGGATATTTAACAATGGCTACTCGGGTACTGGTGTCCTGAATCTCTTTTGAAATAAGTATTGGTGGTTTTTGCCAACACATTTTTATTCGACCAAGAGAAACTAATAAATATTAATATTCTTTTCTGTCGGACGAATAAAAATATTTTTGCAAACACATCAATACGTATTTTAAAAGAGATTAAGAGTGCCAGTACCCAAGTACCGATTGTTAAATATCCTGGATACTTAATTAATATGTTGTGTATATGATATAGCTCACATGCCATGTGATTTTAGTTGGCAAAGTTAATTAGGAGCATAGAAATTTGGTCTCCCATTTTCCAAAAATGTTCTACTTTTTAGGTGCTACATTTTGAAAACTATAATAGCTTGACTACAAATATTGACATTCATGTTATTCTTATATAAAACTCATTCAGATAATGACATAAATGATCATCGTGAAATATGATTCTTGGTTTACGATGCTTGTTCATGTTTTAAAAAAAGGAAATTCCGACAGTACCGCTATATCCAACTAGCTATTGGTCTTGCATGTCAGTACGAACATAACGAATGAACTACGAACTCGTATTTACGTTACAATGTTGATTTTGCTAAATTTTGGAATAATTAATATTGTGACGTAATTATGAGTTCGCAGTTCAGTCGTTATGCAGGCACTGCGGTGCAAGGTCAATAGCTAGTCGGGTGTAGGAGTATTTTCAGAATGTTCGTTTCAAAAACATAAGCTTTAAAAACCAAGAATCCAATATGGCGGGGAACTGCTTCCCCTAAAGGTACTGACCAATTACCGTCACGCTAGTAATACAAATAACTATAAGCTGTTCACGGTAAACTGAGCACTTTGAAAGCCCTGCTTGAGATCTACTTGTATGCACATTGTGTATTCTTCCGCCATACGAAAAAATTAACATTGTCATGGGCCTGATCACTTTATTCATGCGCCGGCCAAGGGCGACTGCAAAATTTTGAGAAAAGCAAATGTTTTAGCAATTTTCTTACTATTACGTTTATATACACTAATCAAAAAAGAAAGTAAAAGAAAATATTTGAGTGTTCAAAAACGTTTAATTAACACTTTTAATTGAAAGTTAATNTAATCAAAAAAGAAAGTAAAAGAAAATATTTGAGTGTTCAAAAACGTTTAATTAACACTTTTAATTGAAAGTTAATACACGGAACTACTTTCCCTCCGTCGCGTCGTTGCCAACTTTACCTATACTGGGCGCATGATTGTCAGTAAGCCCGTCAAAATATACGCAGATATTGTTCAAATATTGATTTCAAAAGTACTCACTTTACCGTGAACAGCCTTTAAATACTCGTAAACCAGGCTTTAGATATGCAGACTACCAAAACTAAAAATTAAAAATATGAATTTATATTTCTGAAGACTGAAAGGTACGGGCTTATACTCGCAGGAAAGTTTATTCCGTATCAATTAAAAATACATTTTTTTTTTCTCGAAACTAAGTTAAAAAAGAAAAAGTATATGGCAATCTGCAAAACAGTAAATACATCGGCCTTGCAAGAAAAGTAAAACGTACCTCTTTCGTGAATATTTTAAGTTCTTCCTTCTTTTTACACACCGAAGTAAGGCCCTCGTGCCAGAAACGAGTTTTCCACATTTCCTTGTGAAAATGTGTTCGAGCCACATTTCGCAGCACACACTGGAGCAGGCGGTAGTCATTTATGTATATAAAAAATCGCTCGTGTAGTGTTTAGTATATATTGTATAATACAAGTCATTCGATATTTATAGTCTCTTCGCGGTATCTTCCCACTTTTTTGGATCAAACCTTTCAAAAATCACCCCATGTCTGACGTGTTTCGTTGTTTCCTAAATGTCGTGTATCACAAGTGTTTTATACTTGTGTTAACATAAAAATAACTTATTTTTAGTTAAATTGAACTTTTACTTATATTTTATCTATAAATTATAATATTTTATTTATGATTAGCGAGAACAAAAACAGGGAGAGAATACGCATGTTGGTAACGTCAAGTAAGAAAGTAGTTCTTATGCGAAATATTATTACACTGAGTGTGCACGAATGCAGTGCGTTGTCCCTTTGGCGTAATTTTCTAGGCTCGGGGGTAAGCTCTGTTTGCGCGAGGTGGAGGAATATCCTGGAAGTAGAACTTAAAAAGGGGATTCATAAAAGTTGGAAGTAACCGTGACTGGGACTAAATTTGCCGTTCTTAAACGGAAGTTGCGAGATGAATTTGTTTTATAAGCGCATCCGTATTCCGCCCCGTCTCAGCCGTCGACACACCCGCGGGGTACTGAAAAGCCCACGTTGGGAAAAAGGTTTTGTTGAATCAAGCGAAGTTTGTTTGGCGCAATCATATTTATTGTTTGTAGAGATGTAACGACATTTTTTTTT
>NQII01002634.1:182202-261483 GCA_002778355.1 Clitarchus hookeri | reverse complement strand
GGCGCGACTAAAGATTTGTTTGGTTCTACGCACATTAACAGTTTGGGTTAATATAAAAATAATTTGAAACCCGATCGACATTCGAACGTATATCATCTGCGCCCGAACGCTATGCCTTAGCGACCTCAGCTAAAGTGACTACTGAGAATATTTAAATGTTTTTTTAGGTACATACATTTCAAATACATGACAAAGTGCGCAAATATTTCAAGTTTTACAGCTATTACTTTTCAGTTTCCTGTTGAACTTGTTTTATTAGTATATTTGTGCCACTAACAAGCATCGATAAATGCACAAAGAAACACTGCGACTATCCTAATTGTCACAGAAATGTAAACCAAATCTCGAACTGTATTTTCAAAGGAAGGCAATCGAACGAGTGGCCAAACACACGCATGCAGTTGATTCAACAAAACCTTTTTGTCGACAGCTTAATTTACTTTAGCTGAACACAGAGGTTTTGTTTATTCAAACGTGTATTTTGTTAGAGGAGCAACATTAATTTTGTTGCTTTTCAAGTTTTGTATACTCAAAAAAANTAATCAAAAAAGAAAGTAAAAGAAAATATTTGAGTGTTCAAAAACGTTTAATTAACACTTTTAATTGAAAGTTAATGCACGGAACTACTTTCCCTCCGTCGCGTCGTTGCCAACTTTACCTATACTGGGCGCATGATTGTCAGTAAGCCCGTCAAAATATACGCAGATATTGTTCAAATATTGATTTCAAAAGTACTCACTTTACCGTGAACAGCCTTTAAATACTCGTAAACCAGGCTTTAGATATGCAGGCTACCAAAACTAAAAATTAAAAATATGAATTTATATTTCTGAAGACTGAAAGGTACGGGCTTATACTCGCAGGAAAGTTTATTCCGTATCAATTAAAAATACATTTTTTTTTCTCGAAACTAAGTTAAAAAAGAAAAAGTATATGGCAATCTGCAAAACAGTAAATACATCGGCCTTGCAAGAAAAGTAAAACGTACCTCTTTCGTGAATATTTTAAGTTCTTCCTTCTTTTTACACACCGAAGTAAGGCCCTCGTGCCAGAAACGAGTTTTCCACATTTCCTTGTGAAAATGTGTTCGAGCCACATTTCGCAGCACACACTGGAGCAGGCGGTAGTCATTTATGTATAAATAAAATCGCTCGTGTAGTGTTTAGTATATATATTATAATTCAAGTCATTCGATATTTATAGTCTCTTCGCGGTATCTTCCCACTTTCTGGATCAAACCTTTCAAAAATCACCCCATGTCTGACGTGTTTCGTTGTTTCCTAAATGTCATGTATCACAAGTGTTTTATACTTGTGTTAACATAAAAATAACTTATTTTTAGTTAAATTGAACTTTTACTTATATTTTATCTATAAATTATAATATTTTATTTATGATTAGCGAGAACAAAAACAGGGAGAGAATACGCATGTTGGTAACGTCAAGTAAGAAAGTAGTTCTTATGCGAAATATTATTACACTGAGTGCGCACGAATGCAGTGCGTTGTCCCTTTGGCGTAATTTTCTAGGCTCGGGGGTAAGCTCTGTTTGCGCGAGGTGGAGGAATATCCTGGAAGTAGAACTTAAAAAGGGGATTCATAAAAGTTGGAAGTAACCGTGACTGGGACTATATTTGCCGTTCTTAAACGGAAGTTGCGAGATGGATTTGTTTTATAAGCGCTTCCGTATTCCGCCCCGTCTCAGCCTTCGACACATACGCGGGGAAAAAGGTTTTGTTGAATCAAGCGAAGTTTGTTTGGCGCAACCATATTTATTGTTCGTAGAGATGTAACGACATTTTTTTTTTGTTGATACCAGATTATTTGGTGGTTCTTGTCTGGTTACCCCCAAACGAAGATTTAGTCGGCGCGACTAAAGATTTGTTTGGTTCTACGCACATTAACAGTTTAGGTTAATATAAAAAAGAATTTGAAACCCGATCAAGATTTGAACGTAGATCATCTGTGCCCAAACGCTATGCCTTAGCGACCTCAGCTAAAGTGACTACTGAGAAGATTGAAATGTTTTTTTTCAGGTACAAACATTTCAAATACCGGACAACGCGCGCAAATATTTCAAGTTTTACAGCTTTACTTTTCAACTTCCTGTTGAACTTGTTTTATTAGTATATTTGTGCCACTAATAAGAATCGATAAATGCACAAAGAAACACTGCGACTATCCTAATTTGTCACACAAATGCAAACCAAATCTCGAGCTGTATTTTCGAAGGAAGGCAATCAAACGAGTGGCCAAACACACGCATGCAGTTGATTCAACAAAACCTTTTTGTCGACAGCTTAATTTACCTTAGCTGAACACAGAGGTTTTGTTTATTCAAACGTGTATTTTGTTAGAGGAGCAACATTAATTTTGTTGCTTTTAAAAAAATATATTTTGGGGAAACTAAATCTATTTTGTACCATATTTGAAAGAACCGGCTGCATATTTACTTCAGTTAACTGTTTATAGTTAACTACAATTTGTAACAACATAAATTTATCGCAGAAGTGCTTCCGGTGTTGGCTTAGTGATGACATTACGCAACAGACCTGGGGGCACATTTTTTAAAGAGTCCTTGATCGTAAGTGTTATGTTCTAAGTGCAAAGTCATAATTGGTCAGATTTTCATATTTGGTTCATTTACCTAACTGTGACTTCGAAATCCTCGTTTGCTTACTCATTTTGAGAGAGCGTATAAAGCGTGAAATTTTTATGGATTTAAATGCTCTCGCTTCGTGATGTGAAAGGTTACCAAAGAGACGGTTCATTAACAACCAAATCCTAACATTGCCCAACGTGGGAAATTGAATCCACGATTTATTTTGTTGAAAGTACGAGCGGTGCTCATATTACTTATGACAGGCATTGTGACATGCAGGACATTTTACCAGTTGTTGAAATGTTCGCTTTCTTTTAAAATAATATCTCGCAGCCATTAAACTACAATAAGCTTATCTAAGTTCTTGCTTCTTTTTCAAGTATGTGACTTCACAGGGTTCAAGAGATTAGCAAGACTTAAAGATTGGGGTCTCGTCAAAGTTACTTCCTGTAGAGAATCTATACAAGTCTCAGACAATCCTTATTTTTGGATGTACAATTAAAGAAAAGGCGTGGGAAAACTATTTGCCCAGTAAATTTGAAAAAAAAAGTCTGTCCTTGATGCGTGGTACCTGAATCCTATTGATGGCTCCCCCTGCCTGTAACTATTTTGCGCGTTCAAAGTTTCGAAACGCGTGAGCTCTAAGGCCGACTCTTGCTCAATATCCAATTGCCTCACCGCCTCTACGCGCAAGTTGCTTAAGAGGGCGTGCTACGTAAATTAATTTCAAATTCGTCTATTGAATTTTACAGATTTTTGGAAACCACCATATAAAAACTAAAAAAAAAAAAAGTACAGCCCTAGATATAGTTTTTTTTTTTCAACTTCGTGAGCAAGTGTTTACTAATATTGATGTATTTATTTCTCGTAATACTCGTATCTTGCGCCAAGATAGCATATCTTAAATTTACGACGTTATAAATATCTCGGCAGAAAAACATCACTACGGTAAACATATTAAATTTGCGTTCATAGTTCATAGTAAGTAAAAATAATTATGTAGGATTGCGCTTTCTTAGTTTTTCTCTATCGGCTTGCATAAAATTGTAAAATACAATAACAATCTATAACGTTAACTTATGTTCCATGCTCTCCCCCTCACCCCCCTCCACCACAACCTAAACAGGCTTGCAGTCACCCGTCGGCGACTCGTCTGAACGAGATTCAAGCACAGTGATGCCATATTTTTGCGGTCCGCTGAGGAAGTTAAAAGTATGATGCGTGTCTGAAGACAACTTTAAAGTTCATGTAGAGAAAGCTAGCAGCAAGAAATTATTCAGAAAATACCCGTTTTAGCCATCTTCACGCACAAAAAAAAAATTGTAGTTGGGATGAGAACTTGGAACTTCTTTTTGGGCACGAAACGTTTCTTAAATACTTTTCTTGTTTCGACACCATTACAAAATATCCAACAGTTTTTTAATCACGTGTTTTCTACCAAATGTTTGCAGCGTCCCACACGCGCCAGTTACGCGGAGCACTTAAGGGCCCCGCCAAACTGCAAAGTTTTCTCTTTTTTTTTTTTTTTTTTTTTTTGCTGAGAAGCGCGGAAGCTGTAGGAGTCCCACTGGCGCGCGTTACAAGAGCGCCATCGCCTCTTCGCGCAGGGCTTTGAACTGGCGTGCAGTGCTCTCGTGGTGCTGCGTCTACCTGTGGGACCTTCAGGGGTGACCCTATTATTTTATTGATGAAAAGTTCTGTAGCAAAGTTCAGTACAGGCTCTCATCGTAGTTTGGCTCGTGTCCGGATAGTAATGAACTATATTGGAGGGCTCCGAAATAATATTTACAGTATTTGGGTAACTTTAAAGTACCGTTCCTTCCTCGTCTGGGGTATGCCTTTTCGTTGGTAAACACACCGGAGGCACGTTGAGTGGTGTCAAAAAACAGGATTTCAAACACTTTGTAAAACGATGCAAGCCTCAGGAAGGCAGAACCCTAAAGCTAGGCGACGTACGTAATTATTCCTTGCTAGTTCGATGTAGTACTGTATGCTCATCCATGTATCATATTTGAATTGAAATCGACTGCGACAGACTAAAAATTTTTTTTCATTATCCATTAGCATATTTACACACTTCCCGTGTATTTACACACAGCAAAATAAGTAAACAGCAATGGCTGGCATTCATAAAAAAAAAACGTTGGTATGTTACACATTTCAAAATATTAACAGTATAACAAAACAAGTGTTTACTTCACGTTCAGAACCGGTAACGCATCCAAGAAACTAGAGTGCTTAGTATTAATTAAATCCGTACAGTACATGACGTATCTCCTGTGGAATCAATATTAGTCATTTAGATAAACTGCAGCTTTCTAAAATAAAAAGTCGAATCTGGAACAACTTAGATTTCAGAAGCCCAAACTTTACGTACTGAGAGAGTCAGACCGATGAAAAGTAATATTCTTGGCTTCAGGAATATAGTTGTTCGTCTTGGTTTATCCATCTTTTCGGATGGTCGAGCAGATAAATTAATGTTAACTGCAGTCTGAATAAGGCTTCTAATAAAAGCCATAAGCATGGCCGTAAAGACGGAATTAAAATAGAAGTTGGCTCAGCGTTTTTCCACCTAACATGTTCGATAAGTTGGTGGGATTTAAGTAGGTAAGGATTCTCAAAAAGGTTCAACGTTTAACCGATATGTAAAATTTTCTGAATAAACCCGACCTAATAATTCCGACGTTGCGGGGCGACATGTGAAGGATTCACACTACGCTACATAATCTACTTAATCTCTTTTCTAGCCCTAGTTTGATAATGAAAAATTAAACTCTGAATGCTAGTTTATTATTTAGCCTAGCACCGTGAGTTTGAATCATCGCCATCGTATCTCAAGCCGCCATAAAATCCTATGGCCCAGAATACTCGAAAGAATTTTGTGATGTGTGTTTTGTGTAACTCAGGTACTGCTGTATGCACTTTAATCAGCAAGATAGCACCAGTGGGAACTGCAAGACCCACAATCTCGGTATTGGCACGTATGGCCGGGCAATATATGTGTTAGCATTGGCCACTGTCGATGCTCTAGGGATCACCGGTATGGAGAATGAGTTTTATCTAGCTGGCAGGTACGCCACGTGCATCAAGACACTCTGACAATCATTGAACTGAAGTTAATAAAGGAGTTAATATTAATGTGTTTTCCCAATATACTGTGTAGCTGTTAAATTACCATAACCTGTTCGACTTGCAGAACTGTTACAATAACGTAGTTGGTTCAATTGACTGATGGTTATGAGGATGTTGATAAGCGCCACAGTTTGATTAAACCGGGTGGTTATTTGTATAGTTTCATCATGAAAAGTCTAATTATCGCAAAAGAAAATTACGCTAACTACTAGGAGTGTAAGAATCCAGGTAGGTTTTTACCGTAATACAAATAAAAAATTATAATTACCCCGTGGTACCATTTGTGAAGTTAGTTCCATTTGTTTCGTAAGCGATTTGAAAGATATATTTTCTGTAAGGTGTCCACCCTTGTATAGACACGCGTTATTAAGTTTTTGTTGAATGAACATTTCATTTTTTTTTTCATTATGGTATCTTTCAGGTGGTATTTATTTATAGTTAACTGTAGTATTAGTTTTCGTGTGATCTCAGCCAAGAATTTAAATAATAATGTACATATCACTCTATAATTTTGGCCGGCTGCATTGCTCAGGGCTGCCGTGTGTGCATTTACTTCTGTACATGTCTCATGTTTTAGTGCTTTCACCTAACTCAGGGTGGTATTCATACTCATGTCTCAAGGCTGAGCTTAAGCCAGTCTTGGTCAAGACCATCTTTATTTCTCAAGACAGTTTATTTCCGCCNTTTTAGTGCTTTCACCTAACTCAGGGTGGTATTCATAGTCATGTCTCAAGGCTGAGCTTAAGCCAGTCTTGGTCAAGACCATCTTTATTTCTCAAGACAGTTTATTTCCGCACCATNCCCCATATTTCATAGTCTGCAGACAAGACGATCTTCTTGAAGGCGGCGTACTCAAGGCATAGCTTTTTTTTTTTTTTTAAACCACTTCCGGCTTGTTCAAGAACGAGCTTAAGGCATGCGAAGCATGGCGGCTAGACCCGAAATAGAAATAAATACGCAATTTTTTTGTCACCACGACGTAATGTATGCGTGATATTATATGCAATTTGAAAAATAAAGTATTCCGAATTATACACAAGTATTGCAAATGCATAAAACACATAATAAAAACGAACAAAGTGACGTTAATGTGGCGAAGAATGACGAAATTGCTTTTCTCGCCTAGGCAAAGGTTGCGGACGAGTGTATAATGAGATTGTAAAGAAAATCGTATGAGTAATGTGATTAGTTTACAAGAGCAGGCAAAAAATAACTCGGCACACTAGTGAGAGCATAATGTTGGAACTAAAATGCAAATTAGGGCCAAGACAGTTTAAATAACCTTATTAAAAATTTTCCGTGTAAAACATATTTATATTTACAAAATATTTACTTTTATTTTCAATTTAACACACAGTATTATTGATTATATTTTGTGTCTTGTTACGTTCGTATACGCTTATTGTAAATTACTATTACATTTGAAAAGAAACATTATTTTTGTAAATAAGTTTTATTGTGGGCAGCGCTATCTAGTTTCTACTTTGTAATTTGTGGAACTTAAGTTCTACTACGTGAATTACTCTAAAACTAATGGTATCTGTAGAATTACAGTTGTGCAAAAACTTTCTCAGAGCAGAACAATTTAGATTTTCGTTCAAATGCGTAGTTAAATCATTAATCTCAACCTACCATATGCTTTGCTATATATCGCCATTTTGCAGAAATCTTTGCTAGTTCGGCGTATGAATTAATCAAACCAGCGTTCACCGTTTGACAAAAACACCGCCTCAAGTCAACTCTACAGTGGACTTGGCGAAGACGTACTTATTTGCCGTCTTATGCAAGGTCTCGATGACTGTGAAACATGGTTCCAAATCGCGATCTCAAGCAGTGACTATGGAACAGAAACATTCAATCTTAAGGCGCACAAGAATAAGACAGTCTTCATGAAGGCAGCTTTGTTTGCCTGTGCTTTAGACAAGCTTAAGCGATGTTCATGAAATGTAAATACGAACTTAAGAAACCAAATAAGATTGTCTTGACGAAGCTACTGCTCAAGATATGTGCATGAATAGCGCCCTTAGTCTATCGCTCTTGTAGCGAAACCTTGCCAGTTACGATGCCTGTATTTCTTGGTTAGTTATTGTTGCGATAGCTAAGATCAGAATGCAGTCTTAAAAATAAACTAAGACAGCTGTAAATTGTTTGGACTTGTGTATTTTGTCTGTGAATTAAAGCTAATGTAATTGTTTNAAAAATAAACTAAGACAGCTGTAAATTGTTTGGACTTGTGTATTTTGTCTGTGAATTAAAGCTAATGTAATTGTTTTGTCATTATCTGTACACTATTTTTAAATAAAAAATCTCTCGTAAACTGGCAAGGTTTCCTTCTATGGCATCTTCTGGCTCAAGGTGTTTGGCTTCTGTTTATAAAAAAAAAATGCACAGATTCTTATGCCTTCTTTCTCTTTTCTTTTTAGGTTCATATTGTCAAATGGCACCAGGTAAGGAATGAACGTATTTAGTATACTAATTTCTACTGCTTTAGAAAACTAACTCTTAGTTGCGCTTTGGTATTGGAGCAATTTTTAATCCAATAATTGATATGCTTTGCTCGCATGCGTTGTGATAATCTCCAAATAACATCTTTTAAAATTAAATCCTTCCCTCCTTTTTTTTGGCAATGCTTGTCTGGGCTTTAAATAGTGCGAATTTGTTCAGCAGTGAAAACATAAGAAACATTTGTAAAAAAAAAGCTCTTGATATATCGTAACCAATCAGTCAGTCTACTTTCTCGTAGATACGCGATTATTTTTTTTAATAGATTAGCTGGTGTTTCTGTGCCGCGAAGAGTACGGATTTGTATTTTTAAAAACTGATGAAGCAAAATGAGAATATAGTATAGTTCGTATACGCAGTTTTAAAATGTCTATGCATATTTTCACCAAACATTACAGCCATTATCTTTTTTTTCTAACCACAATTTTTCGACAAATTGCTTTCCAAGTTCGTAGCCAATAAACCATTTAGAGCACGCGAAGTGTATTTTTTCCTACCAATGTTGACGAACGTTTGTTTNCCAAGTTCGTAGCCAATAAACCATTTAGAGCACGCGAAGTGTATTTTTTCCTACCAATGTTGACGAACGTTTGTTTGTTTTTATCGAGAAAATGTAAAAGTGATTTTAATTATAAAAACAGCTGCTAATTAGAAGTTGTTAGATAGTNTACTAGGAGTGTAAGAATCCAGGTAGGTTTTTACCGTAATACAAATAAAAAATTATAATTACCCCGTGGTACCATTCGTGAAGTTAGTTCCATTTGTTTCGTAAGCGATTTGAAAGCTATATTTTCTGTAAGGTGTCCACCCTTGTATAGACACGCGTTATTAAGTTTTTGTTGAATGAACATTTCTTTTTTTTTTTTTCCATTATGGTATCTTTTAGGTGGTATTTATTTATAGTTAACTGTAGTATTAGTTTTCGTGTGATCTCAGCCAAGAATTTCAATAATAATGTACATATCACTCTATAATTTTGGCCGGCTGCATTGCTCAGGGCTGCCGTGTGTGCATTTACTTCTGTACATGTCTCATGTTTTAGTGCTTTCACCTAACTCAGGGTGGTATTCATAGTCATGTCTCAAGGCTGAGCTTAAGCCAGTCTTGGTCAAGACCATCTTTATTTCTCAAGACAGTTTATTTCCGCACCATGTTTCATAGTCTGCAGACAAGACGATCTTCTTGAAGGCGGCGTGCTCAAGGCATAGCTTATTTTTTTACCACTTCCGGCTTGGTCAAGAACGAGCTTAAGGCGTGCGAAACATGGCGGCTAGACCCGAAATAGAAATAAATACGCACTTTTTGGTAACCACGACGNACTTTTTGTCACCACGTCGTAATGTATGCGTGATGTTATATGCAAATTGAAAAATAAAGTATTCCAAATTATACACAAGTATTGCCAATACATAAAACACATAATAAAGAGAACAAAGTGACGTTAATGTGGCGAAAAATGACGAAATTGCTTTTCTCGCCTAGGCAAATGTTGCGGACGAGTGTGTAATGAGATTGTAAAGAAAATCGTATGAGTAATGTGATTAGTTTTCAAGAGCAGGCAAAAAATAACTCGGCACACTAGTGAGAGCATAATTTTGGAACTAAAATGCAAATTAGGGCCAAGACATTTTAAATAACCTTATTAAAAATTTTCCGTGTAAAACATATTTATATTTACTTTTATTTTCAATTTAACACACAGTATTATTTATTATATTTTGTTTCTTGTTACGTTCGTATACGCTTATTGTAAATTACTATTACATTTGAAAATAAACAACATTATTTTTGTAAATAAGTTTTATTGTGGGCAGCGCTATCTAGTTTCTACTTTGTAATTTGTGGAACTTAAGTTCTACTACGTGAATTACTCTAAAACTAATGGTATCTGTAGAATTACAGTTGTGCAAAAACTTTCTCAGAGCAGAACAATTTAGATTTTCGTTCAAATGCGTAGTTAAATCATTAATCTCAACCTACCATATGCTTTGCTATATATCGCCATTTTGCAGAAATCTTTGCTAGTTCGGCGTATGAATTAATCAAACCAGCGTTCACCGTTTGACAAAAACACCGCCTCAAGTCAACTCTACAGTGGACTTGGCGAAGACGTACTTATTTGCCGTCTTATGCAAGGTCTCGATGACTGTGAAACATGGTTCCAAATCGCGATCTCAAGCAGTGACTATGGAACAGAAACATTCAATCTTAAGGCGCACAAGAATAAGACAGTCTTCATGAAGGCAGCTTTGTTTGCCTGTGCTTTAGACAAGCTTAAGCGATGTTCATGAAATGTAAATACGAACTTAAGAAACCAAATAAGATTGTCTTGACGAAGCTACTGCTCAAGATATGTGTATGAATAGCGCCCTTAGTCTATCGCTCTTGTAGCGAAACCTTGCCAGTTACGATGCCTGTATTTCTTGGTTAGTTATTGTTGCGATAGCTAAGATCAGTATGCAGTCTTGAAAATAAACTAAGACAGCTGTAAATTGTTTGGACTTGTGTATTTTGTCTGTGAATTAAAGCTAATGTAATTGTTTTGTCATTATCTGTACACTATTTTTAAATAAAAAATCTCTCGTAAACTGGCAAGGTTTCCTTCTATGGCATCTTCTGGCTCAAGGTGTTTGGCTTCTGTTTATAAAAAAAAAATGCACAGATTCTTATGCCTTCTTTCTCTTTTCTTTTTAGGTTCATATTGTCAAATGGCACCAGGTAAGGAATGAACGTATTTAGTATACTAATTTCTACTGCTTTAGAAAACTAACTCTTAGTTGCGCTTTGGTATTGGAGCAATTTTTAATCCAATAATTGATATGCTTTGCTCGCATGCGTTGTGATAATCTCCAAATAACATCTTTTAAAATTAAATCCTTCCCTCCTTTTTTTTGGCAATGCTTGTCTGGGCTTTAAATAGTGCGAATTTGTTCAGCAGTGAAAACATAAGAAACATTTGTAAAATAAAAAGCTCTTGATATATCGTAACCAATCAGTCAGTCTACTTTCTCGTAGATACGCGATTATTTTTTTAATAGATTAGCTGGTGTTTCTGTGCCGCGAAGAGTACGGATTTGTATTTTTAAAAACTGATGAAGCAAANAAAAAAGCTCTTGATATATCGTAACCAATCAGTCAGTCTACTTTCTCGTAGATACGCGATTATTTTTTTTAATAGATTAGCTGGTGTTTCTGTGCCGCGAAGAGTACGGATTTGTATTTTTAAAAACTGATGAAGCAAAATGAGAATATAGTATAGTTCGTATACGCAGTTTTAAAATGTCTATGCATATTTTCACCAAACATTACAGCCATTATCTTTTTTTTCTAACCACAATTTTTCGACAAATTGCTTTCCAAGTTCGTAGCCAATAAACCATTTAGAGCACGCGAAGTGTATTTTTTCCTACCAATGTTGACGAACGTTTGTTTGTTTTTATCGAGAAAATGTAAAAGTGATTTTAATTATAAAAACAGCTGCTTATTAGAAGTTGTTAGATAGTATATTTAAGTTTTGTTATATGACTCAGTTCGTAAAGGAATTCAATATGTTACTTATTTTATGTGGTCTAAAACTCAGCTTTTCTGTTGCATGATGTGCTACATAATTTCGGCTTACGCAGATTTTTTTTTAAAGGCGTAAACCAGTTTTAACTTGAAAAACTGGAAAATCAAACTTAATTTCTGTATAAGCATGGACATTAAAGTTTAGTGAAATCGGTTCATCGATAACAGAATTAATTAAAAGTGGAGATAATACAAACACAGAAGCGTACAGGAAATTGATTTCATAAAAATTTTTTGCAAGGTAAGTCGGCTAAAATAAAACTCTGTTCTAAAACAAATATTCCATCTCGGGAAGAGTCTTGTGATCTTGCAACAAACTGAAAAGTGGTTTGTATTCTCCATTACACACAACCTGTGTTCCAAGTTTGTTGGTTCCCAAAGCCTGCCTTGTATCAATCTGTTAAAAATGCTGGGAAAGGTTCAAGAAATAACATGAGTTAACATACTTAGGTTTGTGGAAATAAACTAGTCCCTTGTTTTTAGGTTTAAGTTAAAAGGCGTGCCATTTACCGCAGAGGTGAACCTTTGAAAATGTGACTCGCAGATAAAGAAGGCGTTTATTTCTGTTCAGACCCCAGTTTCAACAAGTTTAAGTTCGGCAACCACCCACAAAAACAGCCATGTTTTAGGTTCAGAACAAAGCAGGGACGATTCTTTCAAAAATAGGAATCAGGTGTTTGATCTGGAGAATCTGCCCCCAACTGAAAATTTTTTTTAGAAGATAGCTATTTCAGAACGTCAAAACGTTACGAAGTTTCCTCGAATGTCGTGGAACATTCCCAGAAATGGTTAAAGCTCCCATAACGCCGTTCTACAAATACAAACGATACGGACTGCGAAGGTATTTGAGGGGATTAGTCATTTGTAACCTTCATTCTGGAAAGAGTAGAGGAGCTGCTTTAACGTCGAGGTATTGAGAGCCGACGTAAGTGAAGCGAGGTATGGAGCAGCGCCGGAATGCAAGGGCGGGAGAAACTGGAGTTTCCCGAGAAAAGCCCCCCGACCAGCGGCATCGTCCGGCACGATTCTCACGTATGAAAATCAGGGAAAGGACCCCCGGCGGGAATCGAACCCGGTTCACCTGTGTGTAAGTCGTGTATTTAAGAAATGTTTTAAGCAAGCTGTATTATATGGGAGACAAAACTTTGCAGCTCGACAAGTACGACTGAACTATGAAAACGTTGGCTTTGAATTCGCCCAGTATTGAATGTTATAAACTTACGGTATAGTTATTTTCGCCAATTGTAATGCTAACCTGTTAGAGTTGGGTGTCAGCCATTTCAGCATACCATGTATGATCGATGCTAAATTTTTTTAATGTCCAGTTTTTGACATTGCATTTTACTTGAAAATCTACGGAACCGAAACTGTTAAAAAATTATTAGCCATTTCGTCACAAATTGAACTGAGAAATACTTCAGACCGATTTAAAATGTAAAAATATAAAAAAAATTCCATCTATAGTGTTCTTTTGGGGCAAAACAAAGATGTTCTTCACTTAACGGTACAGCTAATCCGTCCTATTTCCCTATCTGCCACTTCCTGACAGATCCAGTGTCCATAGGCTTCTTCATGCTTTATCTGTCCTGTTTTCTAATCTCTGGGTCTGCTTGGCCGCATTCATGCAACGCTGCAAGATGCTTCAAGTTTTATAACCTTTAAGGGTATTCCCAACCCTCACGTTGCCTTCCGTTTTGGTTCCGTGAGACACACGGCTTGGCTTTTTTTTTTTTTAAGGCATTGCACGAGACCTTTGTTTTCTTCCATGCCACCTCCCAGCCCGGAATTAACGTAATGGCGGAGAACGTTTGTTTCACTCGTCAGGCTCTTTATCCACCACCACTTCCACCATGGTAAACGAACTGAGTTCGTATTTAGAGCCGCATACGTATCATGGCCCGGGATCCAAACCCGGAACCTCGGATACGGAGGTGCACGGCTACCAGCGAAGAATGTTGCGCTCTGTCAGTACCACGTTCGACTGAGGAGCAGCTCGGAAGTCTTCACCGGAAGAATGTGGACTCGCCTATAAATGACAGTAACTTGTTCAGAATATCTAATGATGTACGAGGGTCAACAATTATCATTTTTCTTATTACTTGTATTTGCTATTCCAAGATTTTTTTTTCAAGAGAGGTTTTTCCTACATTTATCACAGATCTTCATACCGGGTCATTCCATGAAAAATCATCAAGGGGCTGAAGCTGCACCATTTTTAATTTTGATAAAAATTGATTTCTATCTTACCCTGTTCTCAAAGTGAGGACGTTAATTTAGATTTTTACCTACAACAAGTGGATTATGGCAGCCATTTCTCATACACACTGCAAGCAAATTTCACAGATTTCGGAAGTTTACGCAACTAGCCGTAACTTTTTAAATAAGTCACCAAATGTGGAATTTTTAGCAGAAAAAATGGCAACGTATTTTATCTTAACCTCACGCCATTTCTTCGATTCCGCCGATATTTCTGTGGTCTTATTTAATTTCGGTGTTCGTGATACTATTATTGTCTATGTCACTATTTACGTCACTGCCAAGCCATGAATGTTAAAAATGGCATTATGGATAACCTTGTCTGTCATACTGTCAGTTTTTCAAGGTTTATATCTTTATTCCAACGCGTTGCACTGTCCTTGCCAGTCGTCCTTGTCCGTCATAATGCTTCGTATTGCAGAATTTGTTGCCTCAAGAATAAAACTTGGGCAGTAGAGTTACGTTGTTATTAGCTACTAGATTTTGTATCAGACTCTCAATTTTTTTCTTTCTGTGGGATTGTGATCAGAGTGATAAGTGTAGCTTATTTGTCACCGTATGCGCGCATACATAAAGTATTCCGTGCAATACGAAGCAGACAGAAACGCGATGTTACTTCACTACGTCTAAGGAACACGCATTTTCTCTCATATCCAGAAAACTTAAACGTTTTGAATTTTTAGTCAGTCCCTGGCAATTTGCGCTATAGAAGATAATGTGGGTGGTTGGTTTTCTTCGACGGAATGATAGGATGCGTTGATGTGGACAATGATACATCTGGCCGATAGGTTTAGAATGAGATGCCGTTCACACCATTTCGTGAAATTTTAACCGTTCATTTCAGCGTGGTAGTCGACAGATTTTTGGAATTAAAAATAGTTAGTGCTCACCTTCCTCATTTCCAGCATGCTTCACCTCTGACCAACCCATCATTGTTGCCAACATTTCTTTAAGATACACGACAGGTCGATTTTTATCTCTAGGCGCCATATGCACAGTTGATTTGTGTTTTACTCGGGGCGGGTCTTCGTACTGTACTTAAAATAACAATTTTTTGGACAACAGTGTACTAACTGGTGACAATTGAGTAAATGTTTTGCGTACAATATTGTGGAAATCTTTATTATTTAAGTTTTAATTACACTTCGACTTTACAGCGTAATTTCTTAACGTCTACTACTGTCATTCTTTTTTTNTTTATTATTTAAGTTTTAATTACACTTCGACTTTACAGCGTAATTTCTTAACGTCTACTACTGTCATTCTTTTTTTTATTAATTTTGTAAAGCTAAAACCATTTTCGTAAGTGTTTTCCTCTGTGTTTCCGTACTGCCAGAAGCTTNTTTTTTTATTAATTTTGTAAAGCTAAAACCATTTTCGTAAGTGTTTTCCTCTGTGTTTCCGTACTGCCAGAAGCTTAGTTTTCCCAGCGATGCAAATCGCAACTTTACATACTTGTAGGCAATTTTTTCTTTTCAAAGTGCAAAATATTTGCACAATTATCTTTACTTCCCCGCAATCAGGCAAGTCTTGACTAAATCTTCCAATTTGATAGTTTTTCTCTTCTTGCCTGTTTCCATTGCAGTAGTTCCTTCTTGCCTTATTTTCTTTATGAAACTTTTTTTTTTTTGCTTGTTGCAGCAGCGGCTCTTTTTGTAACACAGTCAAGTGGAACAGTTACAGTTATTGCAAAAACTTAACGCTATTCGTACTTCCCTATATTCAGTTTGTAGTTACTTTGCTTTTACGGTTAGTTGACATTATGGCAGTGAATCATTATATTTAATTGTCGCGTTACTCTGTAGATGCGATAGAACAATACTGCGTAAGTACTGTACGCACACAGAACCTGATTAAACCGACCATGGTCTTAGCGTTCACGGTTTGCATCTCAGCCGTATCTAAACTGTTGCGAGCATCGCGTAGTTACAAATGTCTCATTTGCGTCCGACCTTGTTGTGTTCCTTCAGAGCTGTCTGCACTACCTTGAAGCGTGTTCATACGAAAGAGAGAAGGGAGAGCGCTAGTGTTTTGTTGTACATTTCCCGGTATCCGCACGCTAAACTTGAATCTGTGAGAGCGGAGCCAAATCAGCGGAAACAGTGAGAATTGAGCAACTGATAATCGGTGCCAGATAACTAATTAGTATAGTAGTTGAATTTCACTGATTTACTTGTGATTTCCCACTGAATGTCAAGAATGTCAATGCTATAAATCACTTGTTGCCTGTTAATTTGTTTTGATTCGCCGTTCAGCAGTAGCTTATAAATTGACATTCGTGAACGTTATTTCACTGATTGATATNGTTAATTTGTTTTGATTCGCCGTTCAGCAGTAGCTTATAAATTGACATTCGTGAACGTTATTTCACTGATTGATATAACTGATTCGGATTTAGAGAGTGATTTTTGTATTTATCGAGTATTGTTCTATGGTCAACCGTCTTATGATCAAGAACTGGCTCGCAGTTGTCGCTGCGTAACAGTCTCGAGCCATCATTTCCATTGTGTAGCTAAATCACCCAAGCGCGAAATTCTGACGACATCCAAAGGACCCATTTTTATAAATCAGTGTTGCGTATGTGTCACGTGCTCGTCAGCGTACGTGTTGCACGCAAACGCTGTACAGTAATTTTCATCACAGCCGGAAGATTATCGCTTGTGCCCGCATTGCTTTTCCTTTCATATATCCAGCCGGTCCGCGGTGGCTGAGCGGTTAGACTGCTCGCCTCCCACTAAGGCGAACCGGGCTCAATCCCCGGCCGGGTCACTCCGAATTTTCGCAAGTGGGAATCGTGCCGGACGCTGGTCGGCGGGTTTTCTTGGGGATCTCCCGTTTCCCCCGCCCTTGAATTCCGCCTCATTTCCTCAATTCTCGCCTCATTTCACCCTCCTCATCGGTCCTCATCGGCTCTCAAGACCTCGTTGTTAAGAGCCACCCAAATCTCTCAACTCATATATCTTGCCTTACAGAAGTCTAGCGCCGTGGCACTTCTTTAACGAAACTTGTTTTCAAAAGATTCTTTGAACACACAAAATATTTGCTGAAAGATTGCATGAAATACGTTTGATTCCAGTTATAGTAAAATATAATTAATTTTCCAAAATTACACTTTGGACATTGTATTTTAAACTGTACACACAATGCCGTAAAACAACAGATCATGTAAATATAGTTGGCCGAAAATAGTAGGGACAGTTACGGTAATTGTGAATGTGTTCCTAGATACGCCACAAAATGGTTTGATTTATTATGTTGTTCCACGGGCATCTTGTTTTTAAAAACAGTTTGTCTCAATTTGTAATTTACTGTTTTTAATATTCTTTTGCTTATTGCAAATATCATTTTCACGCTTACCCTTTTGTTCTATTTACTATGGGTAATTGAAAATTTAAAAAATGGTGTAAAAATGTGTAATTTATTTAGCTTGCCTATAAATGTATCTTTAGTCATTTACCGTTAAAAAAAAAATCGCACTTTCATTCTAATTAAAAATATTCGCATCTATTTTTTCCTTGCCCAGAACATTTTACGCGGTATTATTTGAACATCAAGAAGGCTCATTGTAAGTACTGTATGTGTATTTGGGAACAGTTTCTCTCATATAGGGTCCATAAATATCTAAACCTCTCGAAACTGTTTGTTTGAACATGTTTCAATTGCAGGAACTAAATTATTACCAACATTCACGGTTTTCGTACTTTCCATCCAAATAATTGTGGACACACAAAAATAAATGGTTTGTCGTAGGGATGGTTTTTATATTAAAATATGATACTAAATTATGCAGGTGTTTGCAATCTTCCTTACATTTATTTTTATTTCAATTTATTTTATATAAATGCTTGTGAAATCGACTTTTCTGTACAGGGTGTGCATGTGCCTTAACTAATCTGTGTACAAAGTGCGCCACTTGTCCCATCTCGAAATATGCCTATGCATAACAAAGGTTTCACAAATATCTTTACTGATCCTACATCCCGTAGCGGCATATGCCTGCCGGAACCAAGGCAGAAGCAAAACACGTAAATCTACGATCGCCAGTATTTTCACTGNTAGCGGCATATGCCTGCCGGAACCAAGGCAGAAGCAAAACACGTAAATCTACGATCGCCAGTATTTTCACTGCCGTTACATTTCCAGAATGGTCTGGCTGGTTGGCGTTGTCCTTGGACCGGCAAGGTACCTGCTATGACTGAGACGTAAGAATCGAGGAGAAGCATACAGTCTCTTGCCACTGTCCGATAACTGCTAGGTGCGTGGAGCGTGTCATGCTGGAAGGGTTTACCGGCCATGCGAGACAGGCATGCGAGATATCGCACTCCCAACCACAGCCCTGGTTCGCCGCGTCTTCGGTCGGCGAGTTTCCCTGCAGAAAACGAGCTGTTGAGATGTTTTCCATGGCTGGTTTTGCGATGATATCATGTGCACAGAAAAAAAAACCATGCAGTATGTGATATAGGACNGTTAATTTGTTTTGATTCGCCGTTCAGCAGTAGCTTATAAATTGACATTCGTGAACGTTATTTCACTGATTGATATCACTGATTCGGATTTAGAGAGTGATTTTTGTATTTATCGAGTATTGTTCTATGGTCAACCGTCTTATGATCAAGAACTGGCTCGCAGTTGTCGCTGCGTAACAGTGTCTCGAGCCATCATTTCCATTGTGTAGCTAAATCACCCAAGCGCGAAATTCTGACGACATCCAAAGGACCCATTTTTATAAATTAGTGTTTCGTATGTGTCACGTGCTCGTCAGCGTACGTGTTGCACGCAAACGTGTACAGTAATTTTCATCACAGCCGGAAGATTATCACTTGTGCCCGCATTGCTTTTCCTTTCATATATCCAGCCGGTCCGCGGTGGCTGAGCGGTTAGACTGCTCGCCTCCCACTAAGGCGAACCGGGCTCAATCCCCGGCCGGGTCACTCCGAATTTTCGCAAGTGGGAATCGTGCCGGACGCTGGTCGGCGGGTTTTCTTGGGGATCTCCCGTTTCCCCCGCCCTTGAATTCCGCCTCATTTCCTCAATTCTCGCCTCATTTCACCCTCCTCATCGGTCCTCATCGGCTCTCAAGACCTCGTTGTTAAGAGCCACCCAAATCTCTCAACTCATATATCTTGCCTTACAGAAGTCTAGCGCCGTGGCACTTCTTTAACGAAACTTGTTTTCAAAAGATTCTTTGAACACACAAAATATTTGCTGAAAGATTGCATGAAATACGTTTGATTCCAGTTATAGTAAAATATAATTAATTTTCCAAAATTACACCTTGGGCATTGTATTTTAAACTGTACACACAATGCTGTAAAACAACAGATCATGTAAATATAGTTGGCCGAAAATAGTAGGGACAGTTACGGTAATTGTGAATGTGTTCCTAGATACGCCACAAAATGGTTTGATTTATTATGTTGTTCCACGGGCATCTTGTTTTTAAAAACAGGTTGTCTCAATTTATAATTTGCTGTTTTTAATATTCTTTTGCTTATTGCAAAGATCATTTTCACCCTTACCCTTTTGTTCTATTTACTATGGGTAATTGAAAATTTAAAAAAATGCTGTAAAAATGTATAATTTATTTAGCTTACCTATAAATGTATCTTTAGTCATTTACCGTAAAATAAAAAATCTCACTTTCATTCTAATTAAAAATATTCGCATCTATTTTTTCCTTGCTCAGAAAATTTTACGCGGTATTATTTGAACATCAAGAAGGCCCATTGTAAGTACTGTATGTATATTTGTAAACAGTTTCTCTCATATAGGGTCCATAAATAGCTAAACCTCTCGAAACTGTTGGTTCGAACATGTTTCAAATGCAGGAACTAAATTATACCAACATTTAACGGTTTTTGTACTTTCCATCCAAATAATTGTGGACACACAAAAATAACTGGTTTGACGTAGGGATGGTTTTTATATTAAAATATGATACTATATTATGCAGGTGTCTGCAATCTTCCTTACGTTTATTTTTATTTCAATTTATTTTATATAAATGCTTGTGAAATCGACTTTGCTGTACAGGCTGTGCATATGCCTTAACTAATCTGTGTACAAAGTGCGCCACTTGTCCCATCATGAAATATGCCTATGCATAACAAAGGTTTCACAAATACCTTGACTGATCCTACATTCCGTAGCGGCATATGCCTGCCGGAACCAAGGCAGAAGCAAAACACGTAAATCTACGATCGCCAGTATTTTCACTGCCGTCACATTTCCAGAATGGTCTGGCTGGTTGGCGTTGTCCTTGGACCGGCCAGGCACCTGCTATGACTGTGACGTAAGAATCGAGGAGAAGCATACAGTCTCTTGCCACTGTCCGATAACTGCTAGGTGCGTGGAGCGTCGCCGTGTCTTCGGTCGGCGAGTTTCCCTGCAGAAAACGAGCTGTTGCGATGTTTTCCATGGCTGGTTTTGCGATGATATCATGTGCACAGAAAAAAAAACCATGCAGTATGTGATATAGGACAACGAAATGAACATTTTATGAGAGGGAATTCGTGTCCGACAATGGGGCCGCGGTGGTGTAGTGGTTAGACTACTCGCCTCCCACCTAGGCGAACCGGGTTAGATTCCCGGCGGGGTCGCTCCCGGTATTTCGCATGTGCACTCTAAATCGTAATCAGTGAATATTTACTGATTGCCAGTGAAAACGGCTCCATCCGGAATCAGTAGAAAAAATATCACCAATTCGGCAGTTAAAAGAAATCCACTAAATCAAGCAGTATAGCAGGCTAATAAATGAGCTCCAGGATAAAAAAAAAAAAAAGCAAAGCATTCCTATGTGAGATAAGTTAAGTACGATTGGTTTTGTCGCAAGACAAAAATTTTGTGTACACAAAATTTTTTGATGTGGTTGGGATCGAACCCCCGCCCAAAGCGTAAAGCATGCTACAGCTTTCATGATTAGCCATCTTACCCACTGCCCTACTTTACCACTTATAACGATCACTTGTATTAAGGGTATTGAACAAAAAATGTAATGGCAAACGGCTGTATGTCATGAAGTGAAAATACTTCGTGCTGTCTAAATAAACACACATTCTGCGCATGTACACGATTTTTCAAGGATAGTCAATCTAAGTTATGTCTAGTTCAGATTCTGTGGAGTCTTTTGTTGAACAGCAGGGGTCATTTAGGGGTCATTTGCGTAGTAGGATGGGTGATTTGTGGAGCATGAGTTCAAGCTTAGCAAAGAACTTGTCTGGAAGAAACTGATGAAGATGTAAATGCGTGGTACTTTGATCATGGAACAATATACAATGTCTCGTTGAATGGATACATAAAAATGCTTAAATCTCACTGATGAAATATATTAGTAAGTTTATACACTGGAGAGCCAAAAAAAACTGTTATAGGCGTGCGTATGCAAATAACAGAGGTATGGAACCAATCAGAGTAACGCGATGCGGTCGGCAGTGCCTATATAAGACAACAAGCGTCTGGCAAAGTTGCTAAATCGGTTACTGCTGCTACAATGGTAGGTTATCAAGATTTAAGTGAGTTTGAGCGCGGTGTTATAGTTTGCGCACGAGAGATGGGACATAACATCTCCGAGGTAGCGATAAAATGTGGATTTTCACATACGACCATTTCACGAGTGTACCGTGAATATCGGGAATCCGGTAAAACATCAAATCTTCGACATCGCTGAGACCGGAAAAAGATCGTGAACGAACGGGACAAACGACGACTGACGAGAATCATTAAACATGACAGACGTGCAACCCTTTCTCAAATTGCAGCAGATTTCAATGTTGGGGCATCAACAAGTGCCAGCGTGCGAACTATTCAACGGGCCATCATTGATATGGGCTTTCGGAGGTGAAAGCCCACTCGTGTACCGTTGTTGACTGCACGACACAAAGCTTTACGCCTCGCCTGTGCCCGTAAACACCACCATTGGACTGTTGATGACTGGAAACTGTTGATATGGAGACGTCCTCATGAATCCATGGACCCTACATGTCAACAGGGGACTGTTCAAGCTGGTGGATTCTCTGTTATGGCATGGGGCGTGTGCAGTTGGCGTGAAATGGGACCCCTGATACGTCTAGATACGACTCTGACAAGTGACAGATACGTAAGCATCCTGTCCGATCACCTGCACCCATTCATGTCCATTGTGCATTCCGACGGACGTGGACAATTCCAGCAGGACAATGCGACACCCCACACGTCGAGAGTTGCTACCGAGTGGCTCCAGGAACAGTCTTCTGACTTTAGACACTTCCATTGGCCACCTAAATCACCAGATATGAACATTATTGAGCATATCTGGGATGCCTTGCAACGTGCTGTTCAGGAGAGATCTCCACCGCCTCGCACTCCTATGGATTTGTGGACTTCCCTGCAAGATTCATGGTGTGAATTGCTTCCTGCATACCTTCAGAAATTAGTCGAGTCCATGCCACATCGTCTTGCGGTATTTCTGCGTGGTCGCGGGGGCCCTACACGATATTAGGTAGGTGTACCAGTTTTTTGGCTCTTCAGTGTATATAGAGCAGTAGCTAGGCAAAGTAGATACAAAAGTTGCTACTGTAGAAAGTTGTTCAGTTTTTTCATGAATATGACGCAAGCCAATGATTGTACGATGTATATTATAGACCTTACCTCTATGGATGTACCTTCTCCCACTGCTGGAAAACATTTGGCAAGCAGAGCGGTTATGCGGTCCTTGAATTCTCATCCCGCAGGCTAAAATTTTGGTTGCACGCCTTTCATTAAGGCAAACAAACATTATTGCAGATTGTTATTCTCAATTAGTAAATTACAGCAAAGGTGGCAAAAGAAGTGCGTATAGTATTGAAAGAAATAAAACACTTGCTATTAGTTGCAGTATCTAATTTTAATAGCGCGTGAGCAGGTTTCTAGGATCCTTAGATTCTGTTACGTAAATGAGCGGCATCCTTCGTTACTAACGCGGAGAATTCAAATCCAATAGACAGTTAGACAGTTGGCCCTTTCTAGTGTCCACTCTACTTTTCCTGTACAGTGCATATGATTTCTAAGCATCGTTGTTTACTGACTGCTGATGCGACTTCGCTTTGTCAAAAACACTCTCCACTCGCTGAACTTGAAGAAACAGATTGCACGTATCTTGTAGATCGTTGATTGGCGCATGAAGAAATAACAGCCAAAAAATTGAGAAACTATCCAGTGTCTCAGTTGCAGTTGGAAGAACCACGGGAATAAGCCAGGATATATGTGTATGCTTATTTCGTTCATTTAGAGAAGTTTACGATTATATTAATTTCGTCTTGAGGTAGAATCTCTTACCCAACGGTCCTACAACTGGCCGTGTACGCAAAAGTCTCACCCTTCCCTTCCCTCCCTTCCTCTCACCACACAGTTGCACTTGGCCGTCCGAAGGCTGGTTTACACGATGCAGGTTAAGGGTTCTGCCTACCAAGCTTGCAACCATGGAGTTTAAATATAAAATCTATGTTAAAGAAATTCCTTCGTAATGCATTAGTTTTAAAGTAGACAGTTTAAAACAAAAAAAAAAAAAACATTCAATGAAACTTTTTCAGAGAATACAGCAAAGTTGAGAAATTTTCCAAAAACTTGTACGTTCATATATATATTTTTTTTTGTAAAATGTAAACTTTAATGTTAAATTTCATAAAAAGAATATTTAACATAAATATTTTCAAGATTTTTTGAACTTGCCAGTATTCGTTAAGAAGTGTCATGTAGAATACTTTTTTGTTTGAAACAGTCATCTTTAAAATTAATGCCTTGAGAAGTAATTTGTTTTAACATTGATTGAACGCACATGGACGCAGGTAACATGTCTCCAGTAGCGCTGTTCACACACAAACCGGTTGTCGTGTCTTTCCACTTTCTCCCCAATCAAGACACCTCCCAGACGCTCACGAGAGTGCGTCGTGTGTCCCGGATCGTGCTGAAAATACCGGCATGTAGCGTGTGTGTGTGTCTCGGTTCTTGATTCTGCGCGCGCACACACACACACAGATTTATACACACACATACAAACACACAGATATATACACACACATACACACACATGCACACACATACACACACACACACACACACTGTAAAGACCATTTCACACGATCAAATATTCATTGAATTCAAGTACTTGAATTCAATTTATTGAATTGAAAAATTGCTTCATTTGCCTTTCAGTGAATGATATTCAGTAAGATTAAGTCTCCAAATTTATCACAAACTTTTTAATTTATCCAGTTTTAAAAATAGCAAAAGTAAAATTTTAGAAGTATCTAAGACTCGTGCACGAAACTAAAATAATATCGGTTAAACTAAAACAAATTTTCGTCATTTTACTGTACATTTTCTTTTTAAAAATACGCGTCCTTATTTTGTAAACTCTATTATTTTAAGATTACTTCCGTTAATACTGTCAGAAAAGTTGTGATCGGCGATTGAAATTTAGGATTCAAGAAAATGTAGAACATATTCTAAACCAAAATATCGAAGGAACACGAGACATTCAATAAATTGAAAGAGAACATGGCCGCGGTTATGACATTTCTATGGCATCGTATAGTATTCAGTGAATTGAATTAAATAAATATGGAAGGTAATTTGAAGAAAAATTTGATTGTGTGAAAGGGCCTTAAAGCTGTCGGCGAATAAGAGTGCAGTGGAAGAGTATGGGAGAAGAGCGGGCTTCGTAACGATAATGTATGCTCTAGTCACGTGGCGTTCACACAGACTAGAGCTACGTTCACTGCTTCTTTTGAGCAACGTGGTGACACGGGACTTAATCCGCTGTTTATTTCAAGATAGAGTGGGAGGAAGGCAAGTTACTTACAGATTGGGGAACCCATTATATTCCATTTTACATAGCGTATTTCAGGCTTTTTGAATAGGCCTGGTTTTACTCGCCTTTTAAATTTCTCTTGACACTTGTTTACATCAAATAAGTTAGCCGGCCCATCTACAAACTTCTCAACTTGCATAATGTAAATTGACATCTACCCTCCTGGGTCAGTTATAAATGTTAAGATTACTCATTTCATTTTCATTTTAAACTGTGTTTTGGAGTCTCTCTGAAAAGCGGCATAGTTTGCAGTCTATATGGATAGTAGAAATTCTCCCTTCGAGAACCAGATTTGTATTTTCCAATAACGTGTTATACGTAATCTCAGAAAATTGTGGCTCACTCTTTCGACGTCACGTCTGTGATACGAAGCATAGTATTCCGTTCAGCACTGTGTAATATTAGTATTTATACAGACTCGTGTAATTCAAGATTGTCTTGTCTGCGAAAATTGCCATTGTTTTCCCTAAATCGTTGAAATAGCCAGGTGCCGGAACAGCTAGACTCAAATTCCTACGTTATTATCCAGAGGCATGCGTGTGTCGTTGTTGGATGCCTGCAGCTACCTCATCTGAAGTATATGTGGATCATTTGAATGTTTCCAAAGCCCTGCTGAGCCCGAACTTTCTGTGACTCGCGTTTAATGACTGCGTGTGAAATGCCGATAACATGCCACCCCCATTCAGCATTAGTTGCAAATCTCTGCTGCTGAACTCACTCGGGATCCGAGAGCTGTCGCTGAACACTGTAGACATACTTTATATTTTATTTCTGCGTGATTATCTATAGAGAAGTTATGACAGTGGAAATTCTTCCATGATAATGGTTTCTTCGATTTCATCCGTATATTCGTTTCCGNCCTATAGAGAAGTTATGACAGTGGAAATTCTTCCATGATAATGGTTTCTTCGATTTCATCCGTATATTCGTTTCCGGATTCTTTCTTCATTTTGTGATCATCATCTTCATTGCCGATAAATAAGGAAACACTCGTTACAGCTGTGACCATAACATTAATTCAGGCCTGGCTTGTTGGAATCCTGCATTTATTTGCATCTTTGATGACAGTTTGACAGAAGCAGTCGTTCTTCCATGAAGACTCTCGGACGCAGTAGAGAGGAGAGGTGTGTGTGGCTCTTAACATAGGAGTCTTGAGAGAGTAAGACATAATAGACGCACACTCTGCAGTATCACCGTTCGGTTCCAAAACTTCGAGATAAAAAATGCGAAAATGATTAACAGTTGTAATGGTGTTCAACTTTCAGATCTCGAGGCATTTTGTCGGGAGAGAAAATTTCTTCCAAGACGGCACAGTTAAAGCTTGTATATGGAGTGAAGGGGAATCTTTGTAACGGCTCACTCACAATAACATCTATAATGGGTTTACAGATATGCGTGGTTTGTACACTGAGTTGTGGAAGGCAACGGAAACTGCATTATTAAATTCCCAAGTACCGCAATATACTTATACTCAATTGTCTTCAAAAGCTGCTAAACTTTTTTTTTAATTCGAATAATTGCCGACTGATTCTTTACGTTGAAAGTTAATTTTAACTGCGAATACTTTGCATCAACATGTTAACTGTGCGACACAAAAAATACGTACTTGTATGCTTGCTTTCTGGGAAAGAAATTCTTAATATATCGAGTATTGATTTTTCTAGAGCCCTTGTACGTTGTCACTGGCGTAATTTACAGAGTATTCGTGTTTCTCATAATATATTTCAATGTTTTTGAAGTTATACTTCTTTTGGCGCGTTGAGGGTAAAATTTTTGTGTGCAACGGAAGTTGCGCGCGCACAGTGTAACGAAATTCGACGGTATGAAGTTGGCCATCAAAGAAAATGTGCATATTTTAGTCACGCCAAACAAGTATAACTTCTAACGCGCGTACACAAGTACACGCACTCATTTTTTTGTCTAAATAATACCAATCTCTCTTTCTATAGTCTTCACATATTCACTTAGAATAATCTTCTCAGAAAAGAATAACAATAGTCTTCCATTTTGCAGTTACGTAATAGTATCATTAGCGCACACATTAGTCCGGAACATCAGGCCGAGTAATGCTGTAAAAATAATTAACTAGTATACATTTTATTAATTTTGTTTTACTTGTAGGATAAACTTGGAGCGTATCGGATTTGTAGACTTAAGATATCGTAAACAGAGAAACACTGAACAGGGCTTCCATGAACGGAAGTACTGAGATTAGAAAATTATTCTGAATTTAACTAACTTTAGCCAGGTGCAAATTAAATCACCTGTTTGCAGTGATACATTATGCGAAAGGAAATAAATATTCTGCTATGTATAATCTTAACCACGAAATGATTGAATCGAAATGAATTACAGATCAGCCTTAAATTTCGTAACCGAAAAATGACCTATTTTTGTAGAGGGCGGCCGTCATGTTCGGCCGTGGATGTCTTCCTGGTTCTTCAGGCCAAGGACAGACTTGACGGTGTCGTTACTTATCTCTGTAGCCTTAGTCATGGTGGGATGGCCAGACTCGTAAATTCTCAGCCGCATGTAGAGGAGAATGGCTGGCGTCTTGTAGTAATGTATTGCATATAGTCAATTATCATGGCCATGCATGTGTTGCACCCTGGTTGCAAGACTATCGGCAATTCAACATTTATTTAAATAGGAAACTAAGATAAAAGAGTTCTGCGTTTTTAAAAAGTTTATACAGTACATCAGGAAGGATATTTTGAATATTAAAACCGTGTTAATATATAACGGTGCGCATTCCAGTCCTTTTAAATCACATGCATGTGTAAATATGAAACACAAGTGTTCGCTTACGAAATCTGTTTTTCCCAAGTTTAACGTTTATTTATCTGCCGTACGTCTAGTGATTATAAATAGTGTTGGGACAGTATTTCACTGTCTAGTAATAGATATTTTCCTCTTTCAGACACAAATATTGAGAAAAAAAAAACTGGGATTTTATGAGTTACGAAAGTCTTGCATTCAGGGTGTGATATTTGTAATTAAATCGCTGTCCTTAACACACATAATGGCGTTAGGGTGTTTTCAGCAGATTTGCTTAAGGGCTGCCCACCCAAGTACTCGTCACAATAGCACCACATGACATTTTAAATAAATTTCTCGTAATTTGCATGAAAAGAAGTAGGTGATGCCTGGTGTTAACATTTAATGCACTTGGGAGTTAAATCTAAAATACGCACAACTATCACATTTCAAATTATCTCTTCACCCCAATCCCCCCACAATCCACCTTGAGGCATGTTATTATAAATGGGATAAACTCTCCGAAATTGTCGGAATCATTTTGAGGTGAACTGTAAATTGTACTTATGTTTAACATGTGCATGAAATAAAATTACTGAAGACTGTTCACAGTTAACGTACCACTTACGAAATGAAATCAACCTTTGAAAATTACCACTGGCCCTACTTGCATACACCCATGAGCAGTTCAATTAGTTGCCTGCCTAATAATGGTGTAGCACCCCCTTTTCGCCCCGATGACGGCTGTGATGCGGCGAGGCATGGACTCTGCAAAGCACCGGAAGTGGTCGGGAGCCATGCTGGTCCATGACCACTGCACAGCCTGCCACAATGCACGGAGCAAGATGGCGGCGCGCACATCCCTCCCGACAGCATGTCAGACGTGTTTAATTGGATTGAGGTTGGATGACCTCATGGACCGGGCAAGCAACTTTAAGTCCATGGAGTGGTCATGTTCGGGAGCGGCGGGCCGGTGTGACGGTCACATGTGTGAAAATGCTACCGTATTTTAAGGTGCGTGGTTAGTATTGGTACTTTTCACGTTTTCCAGTCAACGAGCATATAACGCCTGCTCCACACTGACAGCCTTGCAATATGCGCCACGCCTGTCGTCGCGTCTACTCTGGAAGGCTAAAGTTCAGTTGTCAAATTTTCCTTTTATACTTTTGTTGATTTTATGTGAAATTACTGCTTCCCCTCCCTTCCCTCGTTCTTGTTAAAATGTGCAGGTGCATGGTGGAGTTGGGAGGGAAGTTGTGGTGGCTGCGGGGTGAGTGAAAAGCNTTGATTTTATGTGAAATTACTGCTTCCCCTCCCTTCCCTCGTTCTTGTTAAAATGTGCAGGTGCATGGTGGAGTTGGGAGGGAAGTTGTGGTGGCTGCGGGGTGAGTGAAAAGCGCGCCACACCGGTGCATTGCCTTTCTGTAGATGCAGGTCTCCTGCAGGGAGCTGCAGGCACAGAAATGGGAGCGCATGATCTGCCAGCAGGTCCCTGTATTGTTCGCTGATCAGGGACGATAGCATGTGTACCAGGGTACTCGTACCATTCGACGTAAACAGTCGTCATAAGAGGATACCACGACTGGCTTGAACTGGACCCTACTGACGAGGGATCAGTCACTAAATGTGCTTGGCGACACTCTCTTACTCTGCCATCGGCGTGTTGTAACGTGTACCTCGACTAACCCATCGATGCAGTCTTTTCCCATTCGTTGAGGGTCCAGTGGCGGTGTTCCTGTGCCCACGCTAATCGTTGAGCCTTGTGATGTGTTTTGTGCAGAGATGCCCTAGTGGGGCGACAGTTTCTGTACGTCATAGAGACGAGATTGTTCTGAATGGTATGGCTGCTCACAGGTCATTGTGGCCCAGCATTGAATTGCGGAGTGATCTGCTCGAGCTAGCCGGCAGTGACCCCTGTCATCAATGCGTTGTACACCGTGGCAGTTGTCCCTGGCGACGGTAGTTTCGCCCGACTCAATTGATTCACGGCACGCTCTTGACACGATGGTCCGTGATAATTCCAGCAGCTGCACGAATTCAGAGGTCTGGCATCGACGATATGGCCATGATCAAATGTGATAAGATCTTGTTTCTTTCCCATTNGCTGCACGAATTCAGAGGTCTGGCATCGACGATATGGCCATGATCAAATGTGATAAGATCTTGTTTCTTTCCCATTTTGTGTTCAACCGTTACTCAGGCGGTAAGTATAAGGTCTGACGACATTCCAGTCATGCGTGACTGGGCAATGTTCCAATCGACGGGGCCACCACAGCGCCATTTCGCCAACACGGCAGATGTCTCTAATTCAAATGCTAATGAGTGTATATTTTAACGGGCAGACAGACTGGCATGAGCTCGGTGAAGTTGGTAACAATGGATGGAAAGTAGTTCCATTTCTTAACGTGAATTGGAAGTGTTGGGTAAACATTTCTGAATACTGAAATTATTACATTTCGTTTGTTTTAACGCGTATTGAATGTAAGTGTAAGAATAAGCAAATTTGAATGGTTCTTTTCTTTCCCTATAATTTTACAGTTTCACTTGCGTGACACATGAATAACGTGATCAGGCAGTTTCATGTTAATTTTACATTTGGTGGAAGACTACACAACCTGTGCACAAGAAGATCATGAGCAGAGCTTTCAAAAGTGCTCAGATTACCGTAAACAGCCAATAAATAAATGAAATGTTAATTTAATTTTAGCCTTTCTATGACTGCTCTCTTCTCATTCCTGGAATATTGTCGTTTGCTTTGAACACAAGTGTTATTCTGAACTTAATTCTAAAATATTGGAATATATTACGAAGAAGATATCGTATAAAGGCTTTATTGTTGAGCACTGGTTGTAGTATTAAAATATATTTTCCGAGACTGATACAAAATTATTTGTCCTCGCACTACAGCAAACGACGTGCATGTGAGGTCGATTCGTACGCGCCGACTTGTTGGCTTCAAAACTCTGCTTGGTCGGAAACTGATCACGCTACCCTCCACACAGCCTTCGCGTGACTTTACAATAAAATTAGAGCACGCAACGAGGAAACTGAGCGAAATGTTCTCGACTTGCCAATGTTTCAACCTATCACCATAGAGCAACAAGACTTGTAATATAACCAGTGAAGGAACTCGGTGCGTCCGAAGCATTTCTTACTAAGTTACTTTACACATCACATCCATATTGCAATCCGCTTGTCAGTTTAGTTAGTTCCTCGTACTCGATATATATATATATATATATATATATATATNTATTCCTTTCTTGACCCGATAGAACGTCTTCCTGGTTGAGCGGTTCTTCTGGTGCCGTTTCGCGAGCTCTTTTGTTTGGTCAGCCCGCTTCTGGGTTTTTTTTATTTACGAGCAGTGTTCCGTTAACCGTTTACAAAGCGCCCTGTGATTGCGCCAAGTATTGATCTCCGTCCTGCAAGAGTCATTCTTACCTTGTATTAAATTGTGAGACCTTCATGGCTATCGCTCATGTTCCCACTATCACCTTGAGTAGTACGATATCTTAAATGAATTATCACCAATTAATACCTACTGAACCGTACCAGAGGGCTAGGCATCCTGTTTATNATACCTACTGAACCGTACCAGAGGGCTAGGCATCCTGTTTATACAATAACGTAACTATATATATACCCAAGAAGGATCGCGCATGCATGATGCCACTCGACTCTGACCGTTCCTAGTTTCATTCGCATTTGAAGGTGGCACAGTTTTTGACGTTAGCTCGCTCATTAACCAGTGTTTAATCAGAGGAGGTGGACGAGTCTGATAAGGCTAACATTCAATCGTAGCTGGTTGACCTCTACAACCGGTTCAGAAGCAGAATAAGGATGGCANGAACGTCTTCCTGGTTGAGCGGTTCTTCTGGTGCCGTTTCGCGAGCTCTTTTGTTTGGTCAGCCCGCTTCTGGGTTGTTTTTATTTACGAGCAGTGTTCCGTTAACCGTTTACAAAGCGCCCTGAGATTGCGCCAAGTATTGATCTCCGTCCTGCAAGAGTCATTCTTACCTGGTATTAAATTGTGAGACCTTCATGGCTATCGCTCATGTTCCCACTATCACCTTGAGTAGTACGATATCTTAAATGAATTATCACCAATTAAAACCTACTGAACCGTACCAGAGGGCTAGGCATCCTGTTTATACAATAACGTAACAATAACGTAACCCAAGAAGGATCGCGCATGCATGATGCCTCTCGACTCTGACCGTTCCTAGTTTCATTCGCATTTGAAGGTGGCACAGTTTTTGACGTTAGCTCGCTCATTAACCAGTGTTTAATCCGAGGAGGTGGACGAGTCTGATAAGGCTAACATTCAATCGTAGCTGGTTGACCTCTACAACCGGTTCAGAAGCAGAATAAGGATGGCATAAGAAAGTTGTAGCTGGGTACCACCCATTCTACACACAGGCATGTTCATGGTGTTATCTAGTTCTCGACGGTCAGCCTGAAGAACGGACGAAGTGAGGATACAGAGTAGTTGAAAACACAGAGGCGAAACGACCGCTCGTACTGCGAACTCTAGCCGTGCACGCAAGCAAAGTGTTGGATCGTAGTTCGCCAATCAGCGTCCGGTAACGGCGTCCAGCCCATGGCCCCGGCCAGTACGGAAACTTCCGCAGCTGCAGAAGCCTATGAGACGCGAGATCCGTTCACAGAGCCTCGCGCAGCCAATCGGAGAATGGGTACGCCCGTATCAGAGGAACCGGTGCGCCGTGTCGCCTGTGTACTGAACTACTCAGTGGCGAGGCTGGAGCAGATTCTGGCTAATGAAGGGGGAAATAAACGGAAACCCCACGGCGGTATCTTGGCACATTGTCAGCGCCTGCGGTGGACAGCGGAGAGATTTGGACGGCTCTTAAGGCACGGCTTCACTCCTTTTGCAGAAATTCCTAAGTTTCCGTGTTTTAATTTCCGTTTCATATGTATTATTGGAAATGTTTGATTATAGAAAATTTACAATTTGCCAGTTGTTTTTATGTTTGTATCTAATTTTCACAGGCAGGAACTTATATATACACATTTACAGTCAGGAACACAATTATAAACACAGACGCTGAAACAGGTGTACAAATAGGTACTATTAATTAAATGTATTGAGTAATCGTTGCAGGTCAAAAAGAAATAAACAATATACACTCCGAGTATGTACAATGAGGTACAACAGTATAGACAGGAAACCGAACTGAAAGTTTTTAGGTACAGAACATACACGTTATCTTGTCGTACGGGCTGCTACAATGTGGGTGTAAGTATAGGCACATCTATAGGTTGTGTGTTATTAGAAGTAAATTTGCATTGCTTTATTACTTTGTTGGCTTCCCTTTCCTTTGAATAACGGCCTTAAGTCTACTTTGCATTTAATCGACCAAGTTTCCAGTGATTGCGGCCCCTATTCCCTGCCGTTCTTGAAGCAACCCCTCCTTCAGTTGATCCTTGCTTGTTACGCCTTGTTAGCGCACGCACCTGCCCAGTCCCGCCCACAGATGTTCTATTGGGTTAAGATCGGGTGATTGTGGTGGAGTATGTAGTTGATGGGGGATTTTGTACACGGTCCACAGACGAACTAATTCAGGTGTATGTTTAGGATCATTGTCCTGCTGGAAGTAAACACAATTTGCCAGACCCAGCTTCTCTGCACTCACCTTCAGATTTTGTTGTAGAATGTCTTTATTCATAAGCTTACTCATTGTCCAATGTCACCTATCACTATGCACCACAATGTTTGTTTAGTCACCAAGGATGTCTTGGGCCTGCAGTCAACTGTGCAGCAGGTACTGTCGCGTTCCACTTGTGCCTACACTAATGTCCTAGTTGTCAGCGCTCCTATCGGATGTTTACATACATTATTTCCAAGGGAGGTTTCAGTTTGCACTCTCTGTGAGCCTGGGTTTAATGATTGCAGTTTCTCGGTGCTTATACTTTTGTCCCTGACTGTATATATATATATACATAGATACACACAGAGAGGCTGATTCACAGCATCCGTATCACCCCTTGTTCTTAGAAACAACACAACACCTGGGGATCGCAATTTTTTTTTGATAACTATGCCCTATATGAAGCATAGATTAGTAGTAATCACATTCCCCCGAACATACCGGAGGTAGGGGTACATGGGTGGGCTTTGAAATTGCAAATGGGAGCAGGGGTCGAATGTAGTATCGTTGGATAGATCGTCTGAAAGGAAACAACATTTACTAAGACATGTGTTTTCTGACGTGCCTAGTTTACGCACAATAAAATGAATCGTGTAGGCATATGGTTTTGACGTACGTAGTTCACGCATAATGAAAATGAACTAAAACTATTGTTATTCTTACTACAATCATNGGCATATGGTTTTGACGTACGTAGTTCACGCATAATGAAAATGAACTAAAACTATTGTTATTCTTACTACAATCATGAGGAAATCAACGAAACATGTTGTTTTTCTGGCGTGCATACCTAGTTTGCGTACAATCAAAAGGACGTCGGGTGTACTGTAAATACCGGTATGGTGTGAGAGAACCACTGTGAAATGGGAACGGGGAACACTCATTCGCACACATCACTCTTCTTCAAAAGTGTTCGAAATGTAGATCACTCGGTATCGGACACGACTCAGTTCTCCTTGCGTTCGCGGTTGCTCGGTGGACCTCAGCACAGCTGAGAGATCCACATGCTGCTCTGATCCTGTCTTTCGTGTTCCCTCGTTGTTGGATGCACGCAGTAGACGACGTCTTTAGTTCTCCCCCACAAACAGAAGTAATTTGGGGACAAGTCTGGAGAACGTGGTGGCCAAGCTACAGGACCCATTCGTCCAATCCTCATTCTAGGGAATAACATGTCAGCAACTAGCAGAGCTCTGCGTGAAAAATGAGGACAGCCACCCTGTTGAAGCCACAGTGTTAATCGCATAGCGAGGGGGACGTCTTTGATCAGCTGATGCAAAATATTCCCTAGTAAGTCTGCATAAGCTGCACCATTCAATTGCCCTTCAAAAAATTATGATCCTATGACACGATGTCTGAGAAGGCCACACCAAGTATTAAGGCTCAACATTTGCTTGTTATCCACTTGATGGAGCCAGTGTGGGTTGACTGCAGACCAGTAATGGACAGTATGTATGTTAACGTCACCATTGCTCTTGAATGTGGCCTCACCAGTCCACAAAATGCTGCGATGGAAAGCACGGTCCTTGCTCAGGTACCAATTGCAGAAATCAATGCGCTTAGGAAAGCATTATTCCAAAGTTCTTGGTTCAACTGTACATTGTACGGATGTAAACGATTATCAGCGAGGATTCTCTACACTGTATTTTGAGACAATTCTGAGTCGCGGGCAATCCTCCTTGTATAATCACGAGGATTAACTACCATGGCTGCAAGTACATCAACAGCCCTCTCGTCTCTCACAGGTCGTGTGATGCGACGACGTTTGTTGCATGTCGGTTGCACTAGCTCAGTTGTGCGCATGCGACTTGCAACACGCTTGAAGACATTCCACGAGTGATGGACGTGCTGTGGGGGNGCACTAGCTCAGTTGTGCGCATGCGACTTGCAACACGCTTGAAGACATTCCACGAGTGATGGACGTGCTGTGGGGGCAGGGGGGTCTCTCTCTCTTCTCTCTCTCTCTCTCTCTCTTGCTCTCTCTCTCCTCGCTCTCGCTCTCACTCTCGCTCTCGCTCTCGCTCTCGCTCTCGCTCTCGCTCTCGCTCTCGCTCTCGCTCTCGCTCTCGCTCTCGCTCTCTCTTCTCGCTCTCGCTCTCGCTCTCGCTCTCTCTTCTCGCTCTCGCTCTCTCTGCGTACTAACGGGCAGCAGCTCTGCAGTTCCGACGACATTTTCCTAGTATCATCAGCATGTCGAATGCTTCTTAGTTTGTAAACGGCATTCCATTTAAAAAGCAACACCACAGTCGGACAATATCTGACACTGAAACAAACACACACGATTAATGAATACAATGTAAAACGAATGACTGTCTTAATGAACGTACTTTCGATTGTTAGTTAACTTACATTCAAAACCTACAGTTCATGTAAGTGGTAGATTGCTTATCTGCTTGCTGCGTAGTGCTACATTGTTCTCTGCGTTTGCTCGGAAACAGTCTAATACCTATTGCACGTGACCATGCAATAAGGCACAGAGGTCACTGCTAGTATCAAAGCTAGTCTCACACTCCAACCGGAAATACCGTAATGGCGTATATTGTGTATCTGACGTGCATAGTTTAAGCACTACCAATAAAAAGTGGATAAACTTAACTGTTATCATTAGACTGTTTCCGAACAAAAGCGGAGAATAAGGCAGCAGCAAGCAGATAAGCCATCTACCACTTACAGGAACTGCAGGTTTTGCTTGCAAGTTGAGTGAAAATCGAAGTACGTTCATTCAGACAGTCAATCGTTTTACATTATAAGAAAGACAAAATCAGAGCAGCATGTGGATCTCTCATCAGTGCTGAGGTCCGCCGAGCAACCGCGAATGTAAGACTGAGAGCAGAGTCGCGTCTGATACAGTGTGATCGACATTTAGGACACTTATGAAGAGTGCTGTTTGCGAATGTGTTCCCAGTCCACGTTAGTTCTCTCACGCCATACCGGCATTTACAGTACACCCGACGTCCTTTTGATTGTACGTAAACTAGGTATGCACGCCAGAAACACAACACGTTTCGTTGATTTCCGTTTGATTGTAGTAAGAAAAACACGTTTGGGATTAATTTTCATTGTGCGTAAACTACACACGTCCAAACAATGTGCATAAACTANGTAGTAAGAAAAACACGTTTGGGATTAATTTTCATTGTGCGTAAACTACACACGTCCAAACAATGTGCATAAACTAGGCACGTCAGAAAACAACTGTCTTAGTAAATGTTGCTTCCTTTTAGACGATCTATCCAACGATACCACATTCTACCCCTGTTCCCATTTACAATTTGAAAGCTCATCCCACGTACCCATACCTCCGGTATATTCGAGGGAATAGGTTTACTATGCTTCATATAGCGTATAGTTAACAAAAAAATTNGTAGTAAGAAAAACACGTTTGGGATTAATTTTCATTGTGCGTAAACTACACACGTCCAAACAATGTGCATAAACTATGCACGTCAGAAAACAACTGTCTTAGTAAATGTCGTTTCCTTTTAGACGATTTATCCAACGATACTACATTCGACCCCTGTTCCCATTTACAATTTGAAAGCTCATCCCCCGTACCCATACCTCCGGTATATTCGAGGGAATAGGTTTACTATGCTTCATATAGCGTATAGTTAACAAAAAAATTNCCGTACCCATACCTCCGGTATATTCGAGGGAATAGGTTTACTATGCTTCATATAGCGTATAGTTAACAAAAAAATTTCGTGAACCCCCGGTGTCGTGTAGTTTCCGAGGACAAGGGTTGATACGGGTGATGTGGGCCTGTATATGTGTGCGTGTATATATATAATGTTACTGACTTTTTATAACAAGCAGGTTAACACTCAATTTAAATTACGCACAATAATATTAAACAACTCGTAAAATGTAAATTTTCTATAATCTTACGTTGTCAGTAATCTAATTATTACGCGAAAACGAAGAATTTCTGCAAAAAAAAAAGTGAGGCCGAGCCATAACATCGAGGGGGAAACGGGAGATACCCGAGAAAACCCGCCGACCAGTGGCATCGTCCGGCATGATACCCTCGTGAATCGAACCCGAATCGCCTTGTTGGGAGGCGAGTAGTTTGATCACTGCACCACTGCGGTCCCCTATTAACTTAGGTAAGAAGTAAAGCTATTTCAGAGGCCGCGTGTGTTTTTACAATTATATGTATACATATGTGAACTCATAAATGTAAGATATAGAAGCAGGTTTCTAGATTCGGCGTCAACATCACTGATAATGCCAGGGAATGTTTGTCAGCATGTCTGAAGTAGCGGGCAGGGGTGAATTTTTTTTACAGTTTATTTCGAAAGTGCTTACCGAGCAGGTGGTGCAGTAGTTAGCCATGGACTTGCCTTCTGGAGGAACCGAGTTCGATTCCCAGTCAGGCCATCCTCATTTTGGTTTTCCGTGGTTTTCAGAAATCGCTCCAGGCGAATGCTGGGATGGTTCCTTCCCCGTTTTTGCTTCNAGTTCGATTCCCAGTCAGGCCATCCTCATTTTGGTTTTCCGTGGTTTTCAGAAATCGCTCCAGGCGAATGCTGGGATGGTTCCTTCCCCGTTTTTGCTTCTCAGAGAACCTTACTCCGACTCTAACGACCTCTCTATCGAAGAGACGCTAATCCAAGGGCGTAGAAAGCATTTTTTCTTTCCAATGGGGGCCCATCTTTAAAACATGTTTATTACTTACGGTACCTCCTCGGATTCTACGTCCACGCAACCACGTCCGTTAGAATGCGAATAAATAAGGCTTGGTGGCCGAGCTTTCGTTTCATATGTTTTTTGTTAGTTTAGTCTATTCGTGTGTTCATCACACTTTTTAAACAAACCATTGAAAAATCACCCAATGTATAACGTGCTTGGTTGATTCCTAAATATGTCATATATCACAAGCGTTTTATACTTCTGTGAACATAAAAGTATCTTGTATTTTGGTCATTTAGTACTTTTACTTATATTTAATTTATAAATTATAAGGTTTCATTTTTGATCAACGCGAATAAAAACAGTGAGAAAATATGTGTGTTGGTAATGTTTAGTAATAAATAGATCTTATGCAAAATATCCTTAAACTGAGTGCGCACGAAGGCGGTTCATTGTCCTTTTGGTGTAATTTTATCGTCTTGATTAAGCTTAGGAATATCCGGAGGAGGAATATCCTGGAGGTATAACTTTACCAGGGCTTCCGAAAATTTGGAAGTAACCGTGAATGGATTATATACAGAATATAGACAAGTTTTATTAGCATGTACTGTCTCCTGATGCTCGGCTCATCCCGAATGCTCACCTCGGAATATATTCCATTTGTAAGTAGAAGTAAAAATATAAACTGAACCAAAGTGTTATTTGAAGAGACGACAGGGAAGTTACAATAAACAAGGAACTCCGGTACGAACATGATTTCGCCGCTCCATGGGGGTGGTCGTAGTTTCAGCGGGGTTCCGTGTAACGCCAGTGAGGACCCGGGCCCCGCGACACCCACGGCTTTTACGCCCATGCGTCAAGCCCTACCTATAGGGCGTTCATGGTAAAGTGAGCACTTTTGAGGCCGTAGTCACTTTTGCCTTTCAGCCATTTCTATCCTTTGACCACCTTACAAAATAAATATTGCCAAGTAAATAACAAACAGGCCCTACCGTGTGTATATTTCACCGCACTCTTAAGTTAACTTCTAAGGCTAAAATAAAATGTATTTATTGGCTGTTATTCCGAATGAGAGGGCTTCAAGAATGCTCACTTCACCCTGAATAGCCCACATCAAAAGCGTTTCCGAGTACAGCGAGTGAGTTACACCAGACGTGCTCAACGTTCTAAAATCCAAGGGTCAATATTTTCGTAAATGTTCTGTCAGAAGGGCAGCGGCATTCCCAATCTCCGTACTCTGCTCACCCTCCTCCTTACAAACCCGCATCTTGTGCGTGCATACGCTCGCACCTGCACGCACGGGTACGTACGCAAATACAATTGCAAGTGATTTCCATGGTGTCGCGTGTCTACCGGCAGCGATGCAAATACTGAAAATGACAGCTGTAATTAATTGTCAGCCAAATTTTCTAAGGCAGTCACTTTTCTGGTGCTGCAGTGCGCGTTTGGAACACGGAAGCAAGGGCGAGTTAAAACGTACGCGGGTACAAGCGTCGATTATCTCGTGTCACCTCTGCGCACAGACTAACCAACTAGCGCGCAGTATTGTTGTCATGTTGCGTGTAACTGGCGCAGCCCCCCCCCCCCTTCTGCCTGCTTATTTATTGGCGGAAGGTTTGTAGCAAATTTCACGCAGTTTTTGTTACGGTGAAGCGAGTCTAAAAATTAATTTGTCCTCATGTTGAAAGTAAAAAAATAATTTTTGCAATTTGCGAGAGGTAGTGAAACGCTTTTTCTTCAATAGTCTGGAGTTTTTTCCTAATAGAAATATATTGCAGGCACGTACGGTTATTTGTTTTTGTATTTGGAGTTTTGAGTGTCCGTGACACGACCGTGGTAAGGGAACACTATCGATACAGGAATTGGGCCAGGACCTGCTTTAAGGAACCATCCCAGAATTCGCCTGGAGATAAGATTTCGGAGAACCCAAGAAGACCGAAATTAGGATGGCCGGAGCGGGAATCGAGCCCGGGTCCTCTCGAACGCGAGTCGACTGGTTAACCACCGCGCTCCCTCGCTCGCTTTTCTAACGTGCAACACCCTGCGACGTATCTCGCGCACATGAGGCGGGCGTCATCAGTAAACTCCGATGCCCAACAACGCTGATAACGCCATGCAATGCAGAAAGCCGGGCAGCTACTCGGAACGCGTCATCTTGTATGACGCACGAGCTGCGGCGAAAAGTTGAACTCACGCTGGTAAGCGAGACACAACAATGTGTATATTTTCGGGAATCTGGAGGAAAAAAACTTGACATTTTAAGTTAATTTGACTTGAAATTTGTGCCATAGAGGAATTACTCAATTATATCTCACACTTCTGCTGGATCTGGTTTTCGTCGAGCATATATTTTGGGGAGCGTGTACGCCAAAAAGGCACTCATAAATCTTCGTTACGTGTGAAAAGCCACATGTAGGTTCCGTTCGCTGGGGTAGCAATTATGTCTTGTATAGGCCTTCAAGGTAAAATGAGCACTTTTGAGGGCCTAGTTACTTTTTTTTTCTTTCGGCCACTTTTTGTCTTTTTACCACCTTTTAAATTTAATATTGTCATGTAAGTAATAAACACAATGTGTGTATTCCACAGCACTCGGAAGTTAACATCTAGGGCTAAATTAAAATATATTTATTAACTACTATTCCAAATGAGGGGGCTTTCAAAAGTGCTCACTTTACCGTGAATAGCGTATACTGTATTTCTGTCGGCATAAACCTACGTTGTAACTTGGCTGATCCTTTTGTACAAGCGTGCAAGAATTTTTAATTGTAGCTGTGGAAATGGCAATATTTCATATATTTTAATAGTTTTTTTTTGTGTGCGCTTAACACTATAGGACCGCAGCTAATATACGGTTGGGCCGCTGGTTGTGTAGTGATTTACTGTACTTCACAGAGGCTTTTCACGGTAGAATTAGCACTTTTGAAAGCCCTGCTTAAGATCTTCNTGTAGTGATTTACTGTACTTCACAGAGGCTTTTCACGGTAGAATTAGCACTTTTGAAAGCCCTGCTTAAGATCTTCTTGTATGCACATTGTGTATTCTTCCGACATGTACAATTAACATTGCCATGGGACTGATCACGTTACTCATGCGTCGGTCAAGGGCAATTGTAAAATTTTGAGAAAAGCAGGTATTTTACAAATTTTCGTATTCTTACATTTATATACACTAATAAAACATAAAGCAAATGAAAAAAAATGGAGTATTCACAAATGCTTACTTAACACTTTCCATTTGACGTTAAGTCATGGAACTACTTTCCCTCCGTCGTCGCCAACTTTACTGGGCGCGTGATAGTCAGTTAGCCCGTTAAAATATACGCAGGTAGGGACAGTGACATTTCTCGAAGGTTGATTTCAAAAGTGCTCACTAAATAGTGAACCGCCTTTACTTGATATTTACCCTGGCTACTTTCCCCTCCNAAAGGTTGATTTCAAAAGTGCTCACTAAATAGTGAACCGCCTTTACTTGATATTTACCCTGGCTACTTTCCCCTCCCAAAAACTTCTTGTCTTGACCTGTTTCCCCCTCCGCCATCCTTTTTTCATCTTGTAAATACCTGGCGCGCGTGGGCTTGGAGAAGGGAAGAGGAAACATGAGGCAGGTGCTCGGCGAGAAAGGAAGGAATCTAGTTTCTCGCGCGGTGGAAGGACGCTTACTAGTGAACGTCGCAGGCGGCGGGCCCAGACAGACATCGCGCCGCGGGTAACGGTACCGCCCGGTGCTGACGCACAGGCTACCGTTGACCTCGTCAATCCGCCGCATTGTTGTGCCGCGCACGCCGCCCTCCGTTGACTCTTCTGGGTCTGCCCCGCGTGCGGATGTAGCTATACGTGCGCGCGCGCCGTCCGCGGATGAGACTCGGCACGCGACAACTACATATATACCAGCGCTTCTCTCAACCGCAGCGAAGCATCAGCTTGGATTGACGCCAAAGAAATCCAGTTCGAAACGAGGACAGCTGGAGAAAGTTTTGGTGTATTTTCGGTTCGAATACGTCCTACATATTGCCCCGATGTCCCGGAGAAGCGTTGCGGCTGCCGGATACCTACGTGTTGTAGTACAGTAGACGCCGCAAGGTCGTGAAATGACGGGGTTGAACCACTCTCCGTGTTTACTTCCCGCGATCTTCTTCCTCGGATAGAATCTTTCCCGCGCTGCGCTTACGGGTTTTTGTGTTGATGCCGAGTGTTAAGAAGTGAGAGTTCTCCACTACGTCTTTCCAGCGGGAAGTGTCAGGCCCTCGCGTGTCGTCGGAGGATAGTCCAAACGACGTGATCGCGAGGGTGTCGGGGGTCCCCACGCCCCTGGGTGATCTTATAAGAGGGAGGTGACGGCCGTGTTTCTGGGTNTGTTGGTGTGCTTGCTGGCTCTGGCGACGGGTGGTTTCAGAGGACTGACGGCGGTGTTGTCCTCAGCGGCGGCGGGCGGAGGCGCCGGACGCGGCCAGCTCTTCTCGGCGGGAGGACGGGCCTACAACCTACTCAGCTCGGTGCTGCTCAACGACGCCGGCGCCGGCAAGGACGTCGGCTTCCAGGTTACCGGCGTCGTGACGGCGGGCGCCGTCTGGCAGGGCGCCGCGGGCAAGCTGCTCCGCCTCGAGGTAAGTCCTCCCTCCTGCGCTTCTTTCGCACTCATACGTTTGTTTCTCAAGCTTGGCGGTAGTGGTGCTCTTGAACTACTGTACTTTGGCCCTGCTTTTAGGTAAGCCTATGTACCGTTTTAACTGCTATACGCGGTTCACGGTAAAGTGAGCACTTTTGAGGCCCTAGTTACTTTTTTATTTTGGCCATTTTTTTTTATCTTTTAACCACTTTTTAAAATAAATATTGCCATGTAAGTAATAAACACAGTGTGTGTATTCCACGGCAACGGAAATTTAACATCTAAGGCTAAAATAAAATATATTTATTGACTATTTTTCCGAATGAGATAGCTTTGAAAAGTGCTCAGTTTACCGTGAATAGTCTATAATAAAATTATTAATTTATTTTGGTCATATTTAATGGTCGTCTTCAATAGTGGCCGCCCTGTTAAACTTTGAATGTAGCCTAATTTTAAGGAATATTATAGTTACTGGACTTCTAGGTTTCAGTCGCAACCAGAATTCATTGCTGGACGTCCCGGCAGTCATTACAACTGCCATCGTTAGGGAAGTTATTCCTAACCTAGAAGCCCAATAGATGATGATAAAGGCCGCGAAAGCCTGCGATCNACTGCCATCGTTAGGGAAGTTATTCCTAACCTAGAAGCCCAATAGATGATGATAAAGGCCGCGAAAGCCTGCGATCTATTTTATAATTAATGCTGTACACTGGGTCTACTTTTAAACTGCAGGGGTGACTTTGCACCACTCAACATTTTCGTATTAGTGCAATTTGGCAAACAGAGGACTGACTATAGCTATATAATTTAAATTTTGAATGTTACCTACCCCCGGTATTGTNACTGCCATCGTTAGGGAAGTTATTCCTAACCTAGAAGCCCAATAGATGATGATAAAGGCCGCGAAAGCCTGCGATCAATTTTATAATTAATGCTGTACACTGGGTCTACTTTTAAACTGCAGGGGTGACTTTGCACCACTCAACATTTTCGTATTGGTGCAATTTGGCAAACAGAGGACTGACTATAGCTATATAATTTAAATTTTGAATGTTACCTACCCCCGGTATTGTTCGCTACCTTTTCACCAAATTGCACATAAACAAATATTTTTAGTGGTGCAATGTTACCCCAGCAGGTGCGAAGTAGCCCCGGTTTACGGTACTGTTAGAAAAGTGGAAACCCAGAGGAACAATAATGATATGAGGTGGAAGACGCGAAAATAAAAATTGGGATTTCTCTTTATTGAACAGGTGCTCCTTTTGAGTCTCATTACGAAATGCAAGTGAAAAAGTAAAACAAATACCCAGTTTTGAGACCTAATAAAATGTTACATTAACACCCATTTTGTTTTAAGCAAGGTTGCGAGTGCGTTTGTAAGTGTTNGTTTTGAGACCTAATAAAATGTTACATTAACACCCATTTTGTTTTAAGCAAGGTTGCGAGTGCGTTTGTAAGTGTTGAAATCAGTACGTTATTTATTTAAAATATTTTTAATTTCATTTATTTTCAAGCACGTATGAAGTCTCAAAGCATTTTTGCAAAGATTTTCCAAGTAGGTCACGGCCTTTGTACATATGTTTGTGTGTACGGATATCCACCGCTGTTAAATTCATGTGAAGGAGCAGTAAAAGACAAACTATTAGTGTCAATGGATGTAGGTGGTTGTACTCTCGCCCCCGTATAGGCAAGGTATAACAAATTCAGTAACAGTAATGGTACGACTAATCGCAGTTTATGGATAAATGAGGCATGTGCCTCCTTTTGCTGTTATTCAAACGCACGAAGAGATTAACGTCTATAAAATTTATTTTATCATATGATTTATGATATCCTGCTCATGCCATCTCCCTGGTCTATTGATATACCCAAACAGTGTGGCAAATTGTCCAGAAACTAGCAATCAATCTTTCTTAAATGGAAATCAAACCCGTGACAATCGATTGTAGACACTTGACCAGCTACCGTGTAATAGGAAAAAAATTGAAAGTGTAAGCCTTTCGTTGGTTTTTCATTTTTTCAGAGACCTACAATATTATTATAACTAGCAGGGAGAGTGGCGGGGGTAAAAAAAGGTTATTGTCGCAAATTAAAAATTGTGTAGGCCTATTTTTTGAACGCCATCGTATATATCTGCTGGCGCATTGCGAGGAGGAAGCATTCTACCCTTCTCCACATTGGTCGTAGACAGTTTTTGTCGAACGACTTCCAGAATCCTTCCAGAATCTCCTTTTGTGTTAGTGGCCGTGCCAGCCAGTGAAGCGAGGTAAAATCCATCGAGCGCGTGGAAGCTTGGTCGATTGTTCTCGCGGGGCTGTCAAGGCGAGCGTGCAAGAACGGTGCAACTGAAAGCGGCAGCACGATCAGCTGCGATTGCAGTTTTTTGTTTTAAATAGCGTTGTTTGAGATTCCCCGCGCGCTCGCCATCCGGCAGATCAACAGTGGATATCAGCTGCTTCTCCTTAGTACCGAGATTTGAACTCATCTTGTGGCCCCGCAGGCCAGTGAACCAGGCAGAATACCTGCTCTCAACCACTCAAATAATAAGCATGGTCCATTCACGGTTATTTCCAATTTTTCTGATGCCCGGCTAAAGTTCTACTTCCAGAATTTTCCTCCGCCTCGTGGAAACAAAACATAATCGAGTCTAGAAAATTACACCAAAGGGACAAAGCACCGTATTCGTGCGCGTTCAGTGTAATAACGTTCTGCATAAGAACTATTTCTTACTTGGAGTTAGCAACATGCCTACTTCCTCCCTGATTAAATTCACATTAATTAGAAATTAATAGATAAAATATAAGTAAATGTTAAATTTAATCAAAAATAGGCTACTTTTATTTTAACAGAAGTAAAAACGTTTGTGACACATGACGAGTTTACAAAGCAACCGAAGATGTCGTACATGGGGTGATTTTTCAAAGGTTTGATTTGAAAAGTGCGAAGTAACTGCGAATTGACTGTGTGGAGGGAAATATTTAATTCACGGCTTATTAACGCTTTCGCATTATTCCAGGAGCCTAGTCCGGGGGGGGNGGGGGGGGGGGTGTTTTAAGCTTTGAAGGAACCTAGTCTCAAGTCGGCACACACGTCCGGAACTTTGCGATCTACAGACAACGCCTTATCTCCTCGGCCACAAGAGCTGACTAGTGTGTTGTGTTACGGTCTTCCATACCTAGTTTAGCCGTCGATGAACAAATCTGGTCAGGCCTACCTTTGATTAAAAATAAATATGTATTCAGTACTTTTTAAAATTGGTTGGGAAAACCGCTATAGTAATTTTTGGCCTTGCCTTTCTCGCTGTCCCGTGGTATAAATTGATAGCAGTAAAAGTGGGCATGTTCCTTGTGCAGAGAGTTACGTTCAGAAAACTGAGTTATTATAAGACTGTTCACGGTGAAATGAGCACTTTCGAAAGCCCTGCTTAATATGCACGTTGTGTATTCTTCCGCCTTATGCAAAATTATCGTTTTCAAAGGCCTCGACACTTTATTCATGCGCCGGTCTATTGAAACAGAGAAATTATTAGGAAAGTAAGTATTTTACAAATCTGCCAATTTTTACTCTTCGGTGCATAAAAAAACAGAAAGCGAAGGAAATAATGTAAGTTATCACAAATGGTTACCTAACACTTTTTACTCGACATTATGATATGGAACTACTTTCACTCAATCGTTACCAACTTTACTGGGCGCATGTCGTTCGGTGCGCTCGATAAAATATATGCAGGTAGGAGCAGTGACTTTTTTTCTGAGGTTTATTTCAAAAGTGCTTATTTTATCGTGAACAGCCTTTAATTGCCAAGCACAAAGCGATTAGCGAATTTGCCAGCGAGACCGTAGTGTATCTACATTCTGCTCACTTAATGCCAAAAATATTTTAAACAAAGCGGCATGAGCTTGGGTTGCACTTAGTTACGAAACTGATGAGCGAAGTGATATCAATGCAGAAGGTAGACGAGATTCTTTTGACCTTGTGTTCTCGGACAGTCGCCATTACTGGGTTGCTTTTGAGCGTTACGTAAAGATTAATAATATACAAGTTTAGAAACAGGTTTACGGCCATACAAACGCGGCCTTGCAAACGGACCGGATTTCCAGGAGTGATGGCTGGGTGGGCTTAGCACATAATGCGATGGAATACAGCGGCGAATGAAAAGGGGGGCACCTCTCGAGAAAACTAATCGGCAACGTCCGTTACATTTCACATGTTCGAAAAATGTGAACTCTCGGACACTACCGGGCCGGGACCAAGGAGATTGTTTATAGTAAACACAATCGTTTTTCCGGGAAAAATCCTGGGAAAATAGCGAGAAATGTTTGGTCGATTTTGGTGGATTTTGGATATCGTACGGAAAATTTTGTAATCTTTTATTTTTGTATGCGAACTTTTGGTCGTAAAACGCACAGTTTTCAAATAATTAAATTTTTTTATAGTTTTTCCTTGACAAATCCCAGGAAAATAATAAGAAATATTAGGTGGAATATGGTGGATTTTGAATATCATATTGGACATTTTGTGTTATTTATTTTTTGTCTGCGCACTTTTGGAATTAAAGCACACAGTTTTCGATTTCAATTTCTTTTATCGTTTTTCCAGGGGAAATTTTGGGGAAATACTAAGAAATTCGAGGATTTTGGTTATCATATGGGAAATGTGTTCTTTAATATTTGTCTGTGCACATTTGGTCGTAAAACGCACCTTTTTCGACTTATAAATTTTTTGTTCCTTTTTTCGAGAAAAATCCCGTGGAAAATAGAGGAAAAAAATTCGNGCACCTTTTTCGACTTATAAATTTTTTGTTCCTTTTTTCGAGAAAAATCCCGTGGAAAATAGAGGAAAAAAATTCGTGGATTTTGGATATGTTAATCTAAGAATTTTTCTGCGAATTGTGATGCAATAAAAAATTTTCTTGCAATTTGTTCATGTTATTTTCGTAACTTCCCCGGACTATACGCCAAACATGATTTTTCTATGCCCAATTTTCGCTCAGCACAATAAAAACAATAAAAATTTTATTAAATATATTTTTTTACAACAGAAATCTTTGTTAGCCATGAGTACGGTTTAAAAAAAATGCGAAAATGCTAAAATATTTAAATTTTGACACTGAGAATTTAGTTTAAAAAAATTTGGTTGATTTTTTGTAACGTCCAACGACGTATTTCGATACCGAATGTTTTGTGAAATAAGAGGGGGCAGAGGGGGGGGGGATAAAAATCAATACGGAGTAAGTACAAAGCACGTAGTTACAGTATAGTTAATTTGAGGGTAGCTGAAGCTTTAAAGGTCGCATGTAAAACTTATTTGCACGGACTTAAGAAACCCTGCTTCGAAATCATGAACGTGTTAGAATTATAGATGCGTTATTATTTAGCAGAAGCCTATATGCATGTAACAATGGAAACTATTTTCAGCAATACAATGTTATGAAGTTGGCAAGACACTGAACTAGTTACAATAGACCAGCTGTAAAATGTTTCAATCTGTGTTTTTTTTTTTTTAATAATCGAAATCGATAACAATGTTGTGTGTACGAAACCTCAACGCATTAGGTAGCGAAGGTCCCGGACATATTTAGGTGGAACGCCTTCTTACAATGCGCGGGGTTCTGGGTTCGAATCCCAGGCAAGGCATGAACATGCGTTTCTTCTCTATGCGTAAGATCAAGTTTAGTTTGTGAACCGTTCCCAGTTGTCATCCAGCATAAAATGGGGCGTAAATAAGCAGCCAATAAAAACTCTGCCTTTTTTAAAAGCAGAATCAATACAATTGCAAAAAAAACTTTTTTTTTGTTGCATACAGGATGATTCTCGAGGAGTTACCGCCACTCACAGGGTTTATTCCTTTATCATTTGGAGCAAAATATGTCATATACATGTGGTTCCTATTGCCAATATTTACAGAGCACAGAGTAGCTCATTCGAAACATTTGAAAAATAACGAATAAAATAAGAACCCCTTCAGAAGTAAATACAGTGATGCATTATCAGACCGTATTGTTTACGGTTGATCATCACAATTGCCTCTAACACGCTTACAAAAGATGTTCACAAATGTTTCCGTCTACTTCCGTACACTTGGCCGCACGCTTATGAACCGCACGTGTTTCTCCACGTAGCTGCACACGGCTGTCTTTGATTTCCATAGAAGTATGCATGATACGCGCAAGTAGTTCGTCACGTGTGTGTGCAGTCATTTGGCAAACAATATCCTTCACCCATCCCCATACGCAATAATCTTGGCATTTCCAATTTTTCAAATTACTCTGTAAATATTGGGAATAGGTCCCACATTTATAAGACATATTTTGCTCCAAATGATGTAAGGAATAAACCCTGTGAGTGGCGGTAACTCATCGTGAATCATCTTGCATTTGCCGACCCAACTGCTTCTCATTGCCCTGCTACGTAAGGTTTTAGTAGCTTACAATCGTACCAAAGGCAGGGACAGTTGGGTCATATAACATTGGATTTCCTTCTATTTCCGAGCGGCAGTCGATCTCGAGTTCTCCAACTTCAGGGTATGACTGTCCCGTATTTTCACACCAAGCCAGATTACAATGAATACAAACATCCCGCTTTGTGTGGTGTGGGGCCTTAAGTTTTGCAATGTAGAGCATCGCGTCCGAAGTTCCCATTTACCAGCTGCAGTGGCCGTTTTTTTGCTTACATTGTATGATGCCAGTGTTTCATGGCGGCTGACTGTGCACTGCTAAACTGCTTCCTCCAAACTAGTCTCTCACCTGGAGATACTTCCCAAGACTTATTTTATGCCCAAGTCTTTCATTGCCGAGATTTTACAGCTCCAGTAAGAGTCGATTTGTGATTTGTCCGTTCACCATACCACAGATGTCGGCGTAATATACAGTATGCGTATGTGGTAATTTACTTATCAGCCGATTACCTCGCAGCCTGCGCCCGGCATTGAAGAAGTGTACTTCTGATTCTCTAAATGACGTCGCGAGATGGTGAATGATTCACAAAATCTCAGGTTCGCGACAGTCGGGTACAAGACCAATAAATGTTCTGGTGTCTTCTGCCTAAAGAATTATGCAGAATAAAATAAAACATGTCAAATTTTGTCGTGTCGTCTTCTCTGCGATAACCGTCCATGACATTGTCATGATTATGGTAAAAGAAATTGCCATGACTTATACCCCAAACCTCTTATGTATAATATAGACACCCGAAATGTTTTGCTATATTTTTTTCTGGCGTGGAACTAATCCTGTGACTAACATGCATTGTATCACTGTGCTCAATGCAGTGTGTCTTGCTCCTGTTGTACCACCTCTGTTCTGTTGTAGTTGACGAACCCGCAGCTGCACATAAAGTCTCGCAAGGCTCCAGCTCCAGAGGGCTTCGTGGTGCACTCCTCCAAGCTGGAGGGCCTGGAGAATGCCCCGTTCTTCGTGCACTGGAGCGCCGGCAAGGTGGAGCACGTGTACATTGCAGAGAACGAGCCGCTGTCGATGGCCAACCTGAAGAAAGGCATCGCCAGCCTCTTCCAGGTGATTACTGGTGCAAAATTATGGATACTTGTAGAAAGGGTGGCAGGGATGTTGTACTACTTGGTCATTTTGTAATTGCTTGAGAAACGATTCTACCTAATCGATTACACCGCATAACGCGGACGCTTGTTATATAATCAGTGTATTAGTAAAGTATTTTTATAAAAAAAAAACTGTAAGGAAGTAAGTTTCCCACCGAGCACAATTAGTTCTTTGTCTATTTTTGCTAGTTTGGTTAAATCATTTTAAAGCATTCGTTAAAAGCATTATGCAACATAGGTATAAATTACGTTCAAATTATATGAACTTGAAAATTGCAACTTATAATAATTAACTATACACTCATGAGCAGTTGAATAAGACACGCGTGCCGTGTTGGTGAAATAGCACTGTGGTCGCCATGTGCGTCGAGCGGAACAGTGCTCAGACGGCATGGCTGGGATATCGTCTGTGTAACAGTTAAGCACAGAATTGAAAGAAGAAGAAAAAAAAACAAGATTTCAGCGCATTTGATAGTGGCCAGATCGTTGGGGCGAGACGTATGGAGCACTCCATCTCAGACGTCATTCGGGCAGTGGGATCTTCATGGATCGCCGTGTCAAGAGTGTAGCGCGAGTTCTTGGAGTCGGGCGAAACCACCGCGCGCTGCTATAAACAACTGCCGTGGCGTACAACGTATCGATGACGCGGGTCGTCGCCGGTTAGCCTCTGTTCTGATGCAGGCCACAGTGCAGCAGATCCCTCGCAAATTCATTGCTGAACGACGACCTGTGAGCAGCCATACCATCCAGAACCATCTCCTCACCGGGGGGTACAGAAGCGGCTTCTGCTCCACTAGGGCACCTCTGCTCACCACATGCCACGAGGCTCGACGATTAACGTAGGCGCGAGAACACCGCCATTGGACTTTCGGTTGCCTGAACCGTTGAATCGAGGTACACGCCGATGACCGGATACGATCGCGTCGCCAAGCACATGACGCGGTGGATCCCTCGTGTCAGCAGGGGTACAGTTCATGATGGCGGTGGTGGTATAGTCCATACTGTATAAGAAGGCCGTTTTCTGACAGGTCTGCGAAAGTAGCGCCACTGTTTACGTCTGACTACATGTGACTGTGTATCCTTCCGCCATCAGCTGGTCCGTCAAGTCGGGGCTGTATTTTTTATCAACACGCTGTCAGCTANTGTATCCTTCCGCCATCAGCTGGTCCGTCAAGTCGGGGCTGTATTTTTTATCAACACGCTGTCAGCTAATCCACTTGCCATTGTACTGTAATGCTAAACAAATTTTAAGACACTTTAAGACTGACATCTGTCTAAAAAAATAAGTAGGTTATACAAGTAAAAATATAAAATGTTGTAAATAATTAAATATTTCCTAACTCTTTTTTAATTTGTCCGAGATAGTGAATTTGGGTTAACATTTGCGAGACGGTCTGTTGTATCTATTATCACACTTTGGGCGTTATAGCTAATATATTCGAGTTGGAAATATGTGACGTGGAATAACATTAGAATTGCTTAAAAACTATTCACGCGTCTCACTTTCTACAAACAAGGAGATTGGTTTCATGAGAACAATATGGCGTATAATTTACGTAGACGAACACCGGCCGAATATAAATGACTTTTACTCCAAATCATTTTACATGAAATATATGTTACTTTAAAAATTATGCAGAGCTCGTGGAAAAATATAACTATTGGCATTTGTTTGTAAATTCGTTATATATCGCGCAAAAAAGAGGTTCATTTCTGGCTGGTAATACCTCGCATAATATCCGAGAGATCGCGCGCACAGCGCGTCACGGCGAAGTTTGAGCCGCTGTTTTTGGATAACAGATAGCGTATTATTTTAAGTTGATTGTTCTTAGATTACGGGCTGGAAATATATTTCAAATTCGTGTCGTTTCGTCAAATTAATAGAAAAATAATTCAACAATATTATGCAATATTTCTATATGCTTTTCGAATTAATATCAAGGACGTGTTGAAAGCGAGGTTGGAGAGGGATGATACGACGTGAAAAAACTTTCTGAAGTTAGCACAACTTCAGAAAACTTTTCCGCGTCGTATCGTTCTATTGTACATTTCATTTTGAACACCTATACATAACTACATTATCACGAAGTTTAGTTTTTAACACTAACAACCATTGTTTTGTGTCCTTGTAAAATAAAATACATTAATAAATGTAAGAACTCTTTCTTACCCGCGTATTTTCTGCTTTTGTGATGTGCATTGGCAGTGCACTCAGAATAGCCAACGTAATTTTAACTTTTGTTCGTTCGTGCATCAGCTGATACAGGATTTTGTAAATGGTACTTTGTTTATTTCGTAAACGTTAAGTTGCCACTCACTGACTGTCAGAAAGTGGCCTTCTTATACCGTATGGACCNTGTTTATTTCGTAAACGTTAAGTTGCCACTCACTGACTGTCAGAAAGTGGCCTTCTTATACCGTATGGACCATATCCTCGTACGGAGACTGTTTATATTAGATTAAACGGATCCCCTGGTACACGCGCCATCGTCCCTCACGGGCGAACGATATAGGGACCTGCTGGCAGATCACGTGCACCCATTTCTGCACCTGCAGGAACCCTGTACCTATAGCAAGACAATACGCCGTCCTACCGCTCCCGAATTGTGGCAGTGTGTTTGGATGAACGCTCCACGAACTTGAGGTTACCTGCCAAACCCCCGAGGTCACCATCAGCTCTCAAGAAAGAGCCGCCCAAATCACTCCACCACTGGTTGAAAATAAAGATGGAGGCTGCACGTCATGTAAACAAACTCCGCACACTTCAACCTTACTTTGCGTTCTTAAATATTTCAAGTTACGTAATACTCGTAACGCAGCTTAATAATTCATAAAGCGACACAAATTCATCTTGTAGACACACGCCTACACTAATTAATGGCAATGTGTAAGTTTCTTTCAGCTTTTTAGCCGAACTTGCGACATATTCCCGACAGCAATTCGCGCCAACGGGACGTCAGCGTCAGCTCACGAAGTACTTGTGCGAGATTGGCCGGATGTAGAACGACATATGCTATACACAGATACGCCTGTAGACACCCAACAGAACAACGAATTGTGTGCGCATTTTGCACATTGCAGGAGTAAGGAAATGCGATCCTTCACTGCCCTTCAGTGCACTGGGACGTCTATAATAAACTGTGAATCGCTAAAAAAAAATGTCGACTTGGTTTGATGTTAAATAATTGTTATAAAGCACACAAACTTATATTGCCCAACTTACATCCTCCAACTTATAACGAATAGCTGAATTTTTCCCTGACCGCACATTAGTTTTTATTTGAGTTTCGTTAACTATATGGTGATAATTTAGTTTGTTAAAAGAAATCTAGCTGTATCAGCTGACCGGTATTGCATGTAACATAGTGGCATTTCTCTCAAATGCCAAGAAGCTCCACGAATACGGTGCGAGTTGGGTAAGGCATGTCTGTAAACCTTCGTGGAGACAGGCGAGTAGTTGCTTTGCCGTTGTTTACATCACCTCAGTAATTTACGTGTGTGCAGACAAGCTCGTCTAGCACACGTTAGTTAAGACTGTTTGCAGTTAATTAAGCACTTTAAAAAAACCCTCCTTATAATGTAATTTGGCCTCATTTTTTGTTCTCCCGCCATATGTAAAATTAGCATCACTATGAACCTGATCACTTTATTCACTCGCCCATTAATTATAACTGTGAGATTGTTAGGAACGTAAATATGTCAATTTTATCCTAATTCTTATTTTTATGCACATAAAACAATTGCAAACAAAATTCAAATTAAGTCAATTAACTGTCCACATTTAAGAGCCATTCTATTAAAACTAAGTTAAGTCGTGGAACTACTTTTTCTTAACATGATACCAAATTTACCGGGAGCATGCCAATCATCTTTGGCCTTTCGGCGATGTATCAGGATAGATTGGGGATTGCATCATTTGTTGTGAAACACACATCTATGGCAGGGCAAAAGCATTTATGTAGATAGTTGAACTAAAATTCGTAGCATATCCTTAAAACACTGTTAAAAATACAAGAACCAAATTTGTTATTTTCTCACTTTTGGGTATTCCACAAAAAAGCAATCGCCCGTGGCGATGTAAACAACAGGTGTATGCAAACTCACTTTGCGGTAGTAATAAATGAGAGCCGTCACAGAACGCCACGATATTGTAATACAAGACTGCTGTCGTGCAGTAGACCAGGAAGTCCTTCCAAACAAATTCATACATGACTTCATTGCACCAAACGTCGGAACTCCATCGAACTGATGCACATCAGCCTATCGAGAATTTGATTCTAGAACACACCAAAGTAAACAATAGCCAAATGCTACTTAACTCTAAGTAGGTATATACTGTATTCCCGAAGGCAGTCGGTGTGACAGTTAAGATGTATGCAAATACGAACACGGATTTTTTTTTTCTTTCGAATGTTGATTTCAAAAGTGCTCAGTTAACTGCCAACAGCATATAGTACTCGGCGATCAGGAGTGGAGTAGGGAGAGGGGGGAGGAGGAGGAGGTTAAGCTAGGTGGATATGAAGCAGTGAAATAATGCAAGGGCGGGGGAAACGGGAAATCCCGGAGGAAGCCCGTCCACCAGCGGCATCGTCCGGCACGATTCCCATGTGCGAAAATCCGGGAGCGACCACACGTGGAATCGAACCTGGTTCGCTTTGGTTGGAGGCGAGCACTCTTGCTGCTACACCACAGCGGCCCTTGGCCACCATGCAACAAAAATACAAACGTTAAATGAAACTACGAGCAAGCCTGGTATAGTCTATTCGCGGTTTCTTCACACTTTGATTCAAACATTTGGAAATTCACCCCATGTGCAACATGTTTGGTCGTTTGCTTAATATACAGGTTGAGTATAAAAGAATACCCCATCTTTGAAGGTCTATAATATCAAAACCAAACAACCTACGACCTTGATTGGCCAATAAAATAAACCGCAGAACTGTGAAGTTTGTTTACCATATCTTCATAAATGTTCAATGTGTCCACCAGGAGCGTCCCGAACGTCATCTACGCGATAATCAAACCAGTTCCACACTCTTGTCAGCATGTCCGGTGTTACGGTTATAATAATATGATTAGACTGTGTAGGACTATGTATCTAAAAAAAAAAACAATGTGGTTCAAAGTACGCTGCAAGTTTATTTGCATGCGATTACATCATCAAACATACTATATTATTAACACGACATGCATAATTATTTTCCCGACACTGAATTGAGTGTTGACATTTATATTTTATTATGAGTAAGTGGGATAAACTGAACACGCTTTGTGAACTAAGTTGCATGCGAGAATCACCCGAACATTATCAAGACCTGAAAATGATTATAATTTTTCCATGTGCTATCTTCTAAAGAACATCATTTTGCTCTGTTTTCGGCACCGCTTTCGCAGCAAGTGATAATTTTGTTCTTGACACACCACGCGACTTTTCTAGAACTGTGTGGGAACATCCAGAACAGTTGATGTGGTTTCTGGATATAAAATTCTGGATACATCAACGCAAGTATAAGTACGTATGTACGTCGAGCCGGGTACTTAATCAAGCATGTGTTGGAATGAATAGCAGAGCGACAATGGCGTTTTTTTTTAAAGCAACTAACATAGAAATCATAGAACTTATACTAGGAGAGATTACGCAGCAGTCTGTTCTAAACAATAGTTTTACTATCGATGGGCATATTTCAGAAGATGCAGTAGTTTGTTGAGAAATGCTTGATGACTGAAGGTTGATAGGTTGATGGACATAGCGCTCGTGGTGGTTTCCATCATGTAACTAGCGGGAGTAAGAGAGATGTTCGCATGTAAGTCATCCATGTTGATGTAACGGACGATTGCTGTATTAGAATAGGTTACATCCAGATCACTTTTCAATTGTTTCGGGGGGCGTATAGAAAGGAGATGCGTTCCGCATTATACATTTTTACTGTTGTGCGTGCAGCAGTAACAGGACATTGCAGCGATCAGTGATGAAGACATTTTCGTAGCACAGAGAGAAGGTAACAGTTTTAGTACACGTTATAGGAGTGTGATGATAACACGGTGTCCACACTATGCGATGGGCAAAATACAGAAAGCAAAATGTTGCGAAAATCCTCACGAAATAGCTAACATCCCCACAGTTTATGTGGACATGACTTGCTTACAGACGACCTCTCGTGCATGGGGAGTAAGTAGTTGATTGTACAGAGACTTTGTAGACGACAGAGACGATCACCATGTGTTCCACGTAGCGCTGTTGCTCTACCGCCTTGGTTACACACACGGCTCGTCACATGACCAGAGCAGACGTGTCAGTAGACTGGCATGTGTTCGAAGAACATACTTCAAAATGTAATTACCTGTCTCACCTATTTTCCTGCTCCACTGTCGGACTCGCTCTTGATGTTCCAAGAACCTCGTGTAGTAAGCCGGAAGTCACAAGCACTTTGCTTCCATAGAGGTTATTTTTTGAATCGCTAGAACGGAGTTAAAACACAGTACGAGTCGAGACATGTTTTTGGTGCATTGGCGAGTAAAGTTGTGTGAAATCTCGGGTGACCTGTTCGTCGAACTTGCACTGCTTCGATCAGCCTTATTAGGTTGTGGATAGCTGCTCTTTCTCAGGGATGCCGTGTCTTGCTGTTGGAGTACAGACAGGAGGAGGATGTTAACTTAGCCTGGATAACCTTAATGACTGAAGGCCTTGGGGCAAAATGGCAGTTGTACTCCAAAAGCTCTGAACACCTGACTTTGGGTTTATGACTTATCAGCAATTAGTCAACATCGAGACACTGACTACATAAATTGAAATTAATATATGCTACAAAACAGTAGTGACTGTTTTCGTAAATTACATGCTATAACAATAACAGCCCACGAAGGATAAAAGTGACTCAATAATTAGGGCTACCTTCCTACTCATACAAAAAAACACAAAGATTGTCATAAAACGAACATAGAAGGAAACAATATGTTATTTCTGTGTGTGTCGGTGCAGTCTTAATTTTGACTTGTCCTCAACCAACAACAACAACAACAACAACAACAAAATCCTATTTGTTTCTTATTGATAAGAGGAATGTTTGCGTCAGATCATGCTCACCTTGATCTCGCATCCAGAGTCCGAAACGCAAGAAGGCCGTAGGGCTAAAAGCATTGCGATGAAAAGAGTAAGTCCACTTTGGTGGGTGTTTTGTAATTGTGGCCGTTCGTATAGGCTGTTCACGGTTAATCGAACACTTTTGAAAGTCCTACGTAAGATCTATTTTTGCTCTAATTCTGTATCCTTCCACTGTAGGTACGATTAACATTGCCATGGGCAGTTTTACTTTATTTATGCGCCTTCAAAATGGAAACAAAAAGAATTTTAGGAAAGCACATGTGTTAATAATATTCAGATTTGAGTTCTTACGTGTATAAAATAGGAGACGTTTAATTCAGTAGCCGTATATTTACATGTTACACTTGCAATACGACTTCAGGTCTTAGAACTATTCCTATTAATCTGCTACCAACTGAACTGGGAGCCTGTATGGCAGAATGTAATTATGAGCGGTGATTTTTAGCAAAGGTTGACTTCGTTTAAAAGTGCTCACTTTACCATAAGCAGCCTTTAAAAGTTATGCTTCTAGGAAACTGCGAGTCATGCCATTTCAGCAGGACTGGGTTCACCGCACTGAGCTCTGCATTTCTGAGACCACCTATATGCAAACTTCCTTGTATTGCAGATTATAGCCTGTTCATGGTAATGTGAGCATTTTCGGAACCAAACTTTGAAAAAGGAAAATCACTGGTCGTTAATTGCATGTATGCTACTGTACGTACAGGCATGCAAGCTCCCAGCAAGTTGGCAGCGAATTAAATAAAATTCTGTATTCATTTTTTATTGGATTGAATTAGAAATGGCTTATCAACATCCCCAGGTGTTATGCCTGAAGGCTTAGCAGGGGACGTCTTACAAACTAACTTATGACCTAACTTATATTAACACCCATGCCTTACCTGGGATTCGAACCCAGAACCTCCCACATTCCAGGCCGATAGTACACCGACCAACTGCGCCACGGGAGGTTGGACACGTTTTATTGCAAGTGTCATATTTAAATGCATGGCTAATTGTATTATCTGTTCCTAGCAATTTCATGTTTTCATTTGGCTGAAGCGTGAATAAATTAATCAGGTCGATTGCATTGTAAATTTTACATGTGATGTAAGGATACCAACTGAGGGGAAAAAAGTAGATATTAAGCAGGTTTTTCAAAACTGCTCAATCAAACGTGAAATTCCTATCAAGAGACATGTAGTAAACAGGCTTGAGAGTGTGGGACGTAAATTAATACTAAACTTGTTGACTGAATCCTGCAGATATTTGGGAGCTAGTATGGAAAAACTAATAAACAGCAGTCCTAGCTAATGCTTTATTTTAATCAACTTTATGAGCAAATAATTTACCTGTGTAATGCATTTTTAGGCTTGACATCTTACTCTGGAAATAAATGTACACATTATTCACTGTGTGAGGAGTATCTCGACAGAAATGCAGCACTCTGTCAAAATACAGAGTGCAACAAAATACAATACTCTAACTTCTAGGGATGTTAGAAGAGATCAAAACAGATATGATTAATTAAATGATCGTAGGTTGGACATTGATAATTGAGGTACATTTTGAAGTAATTGAGAATGAGGTTGAAAAAATTAAATTTCAATTTAATTCTAATCCTTTACAAAAATTGTTTAAAAGTGCAATCTCCTGCTTCAATATAAGCTATGCAACGACTGTGCCATTTCTTGTCGTACACGTTCAAAGACTGCAGGCATAGGCTGTAGAGAGTAGGCAGCTGTAGGCACCTGAATGACGAGCTCTTCCTCAGATTCAATTGGCGTCTCGTACACCAGGCTCTTCAGTTGCCCCCACACAATTTAAAGTGGCGTGAGGTCGGGAGAATGAGCAGGCCATGCAATGGATTCAAATCAATTGGAGGAAGATTTCATCGCTTGGATGCTTAGAGCTGCTTGTACTCTACAGCACACTGGGGTCTTACGTTTACGACAGGTAATGGCACGTCGCCGCAGGACTTGCATTAAAGCAGGATGCTGCACTTTTAAACAGTTTTTGTAAGGGATTACAATTAATATGAATTGTAATTGTTTCATTCTCAATCACGTCAAAATGTCTACCTCAGTTATTAATGGTCGACCCTGTAGGTTATTTAACGAAACACATCTGTTTGGTCTCTCCTAACATCCCTAGAGGTTAGAGTATTTAATTTTATTACACTTAGTATTTGTTCAACAAGTTGGCAACGTTTGCTGCCTGAACTTTCCCTTTCTCGGATCTTCTCCGTTGGCTGCTGGAAATCTGTAAATTTCAATAATTATTTTCACCATTGGTTTACATTCCATGACCATGCCACACCCTCTTTAAAGTTGATTCATCTGACCACTCGTCTCCCACCAGAGCTAACAGAGTTCAGTTCTCAGCGGCGTCAACCCAGGATTTTCGTATGCGAGGTAAAGTGCGGGGATTTCCATTGACCAGCGGCTTTTCTCAAAGCGCTCTCATTTCCTCGCCGAACCAACATCGCCGACATGCAAGTGTATGGTTTTACGAATTCTTTATGTGCCAGACCTATTTTTTGGTAAGGAATTACCTATTGAAGTTTGTTGGTAAGAGTTCAGTTCCATTCTGTAAAACATTAATTATATTTAATACTACATAGCTTTTCCTAAATTTCATTGTGATCAAGAAAGTTTAGCACAAACTTTAGGTAAATGATTTTTTTTTTAAGTAACGGTAACATACCATTTTCAGAAGACAATTAAAGAAAAAGGTAAAATGTGTATGAAGTTTACTATACTGTTCATTAATAATTTATCTTACACTTCTGGAATAAAAAATAGATTTATAAAAAAAGATAGACACAAATAGTTATAGTCTTCCTAAATTAATTTTTTCAAGTATGAATATGTATTTTAATTCATGGAATGATTATTAAGTTATGTTAATGAAATCATTCAAAAACAGATATACTTCATTTTTAGCCTGTAACTTTTTTGTATATAGAGTCTCCACAACTTTTAAATTAAATTATCCTTTACATTTGAAATCATCAATAGCTACTGGTATAATTATACCGCATTATAATTTATATGTGAAAAAAATTAAATAATTTTAATGGTGCAGATTTTGAACTTAATTTAACACTAAAAATGTTTACAATCATTCATTAAATTTTTTACCTACAAAGGGAATTGAAATATTTATTTGAAAATTGTATAGGAAGTACATTCTCAATAAGTATTGAATTTTTTGTCATAGGAACACTTTTAAACGATAGCAACCAAAGTATTTAAAAGTGATAGTTTTTATGATTATAATACATATTATTATAAAATGTAAGCATGAAAGAAGTAGAAAAATGGTTTAAAATATTTAATTTATAGCATACAAAATTTTCTTATAAACTACTACCAGAAATTAAATGATGTATATTATTGTTAATTTTAAGTTTTTTTTTCCCGTGACGTTATAACTATTAAACACCACTACATGTGTGATATTTAATGTCGACTATCACATAATTGGAAAAAAACTTTGGTGTTAAAATTTATTTTATGAATACATATATTAATGATAAATCCTTTCTTAGTAATTAGAGTAAGTCAGTTTCTTCAAATTCATTACATTTAAGGTGGTTGCATGATTTACCTATAGGACTGCTAAAATAGCATATTTATGAAATTTGTTAAAAATCTTAAATGTAATCCATTTTTAACATTTTAGATGAATTGGCAATACACTTGAAATGTATATTAATAAAGATTTTATTCATTTCATTTTCTTTTATCCGTTTAACAGCTTGTGATGACACAGTATACCTTAAATGTATTTCATTTTGGAGATAAACTTAATAGGTTCTTAGCTGATGTGTTGTAACAGGTAGTAATGTACCTCTTGTGTAAGGAACACTAAAAAAATTCAATAAAGCCACAGTAAAAGATCACACTTTTCACTAGCTTGCACCACTATTCAGACAGTCATTTCTTAGAATTTTTTGTTTGCAACAGTTTACAACAAATGACTATCATTTCGACATTTATAACTCTAATAGCAACCCCCTTTTGGCTTCTACCCAGGGTGGATTGCTTCCCTCACCCATCATTTACCACACCCCTGGTGTTAAAATTACATTTTGATGGGGCCGTGTTGGCGTAGTGGTTAGACTTCTCGCCTCCTATCTGGGTGAACCAGGCTCGATTCCTGGCGGGGTTGCTCCTGGATTTTCGCATGTGGGAATTGTACCGAATGATGTCGCTGGTCAGCTGGTTTTCTCAGGGATCTCTCATTTCCCCCGCCCTTGCATTCCGGTGCTGCTCCACACTCGCCTCATTTAATCCTCATCTGCTCTGAAGACCTCAATGTTAAGAGCCACTCAAATATCTCTGCTCCACTCCATTTTAATGCAATCAAGAAAATGAAACGAGTGGCACTTATATCAGCATCTGTGCCACAGATTGTAATTTTACTTAATGTACATTAAAATTGAAAAAGTGACTAGTCTTATCATATTTGTCTATAAGGTTCTATTCATTATCATTTTTACTATTGTAATGGAGGTTTGGCGTTGTCATGAGAACTAATATTTTCTGTTCGCAGTTTCAAACTCAAGATACCGAGACAACAGAAAAGGATTCTTCTGGCAAGTGTGTAGTGACATACAAGACTGTGAATCCTTACACATTTGAGAAAACTAAAGCAAACTGTGTCTCCGGCAAGCAATTCCCATACATACTTCATCCTGACCAGGTAAGAACACCTCAGTCTGTTCATGGCTGAATGATTAATGGTAGAAAAGAAATTTTAGCAAAATAAATAGAAGATAATTGTATGTTTTTCAGTGAAGGTTGTAATTGTCGTTAATTGGTAAGACGGTACATGGAAGCAGAGGTGCAGATGTAGCCCCAGGGCGCCAGGCCCTGACATCGCACACGGCCGCGCGGTAAGCAGAAACCCACCAGGGTCGTTACGTCGCCACGTGGCGAAACGCTTAACACCAATACATACTCTTCCGCTCCGTCGTAGGCCACAGAGCATGCCAAATGCTATTACAGGGGGGGCTGGTCTCTTAAACGTAGGAAATATGTATGATCACTTGCATGTTAGATCCAGAGCTATCCTGCATTTATTACACATTAAATTGACACTGAAATGCGCAGGGCGCTACACAAACTGAAAGTAATATTACGGGACAATTCAAAAGCGCTGTGGCGCAACAACACTGATGCCTCGTCCAAACCAGCCCAAGGTACACTAAGTCACGTCACAAGAAAAAGCTCTAAGGTGATATTATTATTATTTAAGGGCCTTTGAAGTCAACGGAAGGGCCAGGTCGGCTGCAGCGGCAAATAAAACAGGATGCAGAAAACTAATTAACAGATCAGTGTAAGCAAAGTTGAGACCCCTGCAGGCCACGCGGCACACACCTGTCTGGCTTGAGCTCCAAGGAGAGACTGACGAATGACAGTTGGAAGCAGGAACACTAGCCCGTGCCGTAAGTGGAGGCCCCCATGCCAACCATGTGCGTGGAGAATGAAGTGTGATAAAAATGGAAGGAAAACACACTACACTTATCACAAAAGACCTGCACAGGAGTGCACTGCAAAATAAATACATATAAAACCTTAAATACCAACATGAACCCTTTTCACTGTTGGCTTTCCTTGTCCGTGTGGGTATCATGACTGGCTTATGCTGTCTGAGTGATGAAGTCAGATGATAAGGTATAAATATTGTGTGCACACATGTAGCATTACTAATATGCTACAGCAGTAGAGGAAATAGTTGCTCTTTAAAAAGTATATGTCACTATTTTAGATGCCATGCTAACAAAGTAATTATCTCTTGCTTTGCTTACATGCATTTTGATTAATTTAGTAATGTTACAATTAGGTTTCATTGATCATTTATATCAGACATTGTATTAGCGTTGTAGCATTAAGCCTAAAATTTATATAACATTGACTTTAGGCATATATAATGTAGCCTAACAATCATTTGGTTTAAAATGTATTTTACCTACAAAAAATTTGGCCCAATGTGTATTTTGTGTATGGGCATTTGTGTTCTCATGAATTTTGCTTACCAATTTTTTTGCCTAAAATTATTCTGCGTGTCATGATTGAAGTCGGGTAAGGAAAGATGGGTGTTCCACTCAAGCCAGAGTTTCATCAAACTTTCCTGTTATTTCAGCATGAGCACATTGTTTAAACTTCTCGCCCTATGAATGGAGAGTCCCTTGTTGGCTACAGAACTGGTAGCTTGTGTGTTTCAGTTGATGGGGATGGCAGTGAAGTCGCATAGGGAGGCTCGGTATGTGCTGACCCAGGATCTGTCCGCACTGCAGTCAGCTGTGATGACGGAGAGCCACGAGATGACCGTCGTACTGCGAGAGGAGGCTGGCAACGTGGTGCGTGCAACTCAAGAGATTGTGCTTACAGGTATGTTCAGGCCACAGGGCTGAGAAGCAACCCAGCAAGATCAGTTATGTGTTGAATGAGGATACACAAAGAATAAGTATTGCAATTTGCTGTAATGTAGAGTAATAAACTAGAGTTACTGCATGTTTTACTGCACAGCATATCTAATACAAAAAAAAATTATGTACATAAATACTTCCTAGTTGGAACGAGAAAATGAAGATACTCTCAGACTTTTTGTCTTGCAGGCCAAATGTTTGTGCCAGTTCAATAGCATCTGCCCCTGCGATATTCCGCAGTATCCTTGCTGTTGGGTTTGTGTAGAAAAACACGGAAGACAAATAATAAACTGGAGTGGCGTATAACAGATGCATTTAGATTATAACACAACATCACTACAACACGACATGCTACGAGAGTGCCATCATGAACTAGACTGCAGAACAACTGCATGGCCTCTGACAATAGCCGCGACTCTCTGTATAGCCAGGATTAACCTTAAATATAGCAGAGGCTAATATTCAACAGTTTGGACACTTTTCTTCTCTTAACAGTTGCATCTTCAGGTAGTTACGGTTGTTCTCCCATCCTTCAAGTGGCACCAAAATGTGACTTTTAAACCGCAACCAGTTTTCGTGAATGTACTTTCCAAGTTCAACTGAGGAGGGAGGTTAAGGTGGACAATGCTAAACTTTCAATTATACCAATAGGTTAGATTCATTACATACACTTTTCAAAATCTTACAAATTTTGTTTTGCTTTTGTACACATTATGACACGCTTCCGGTCACCTGTATTATCTCTCAAATTATAAATAAGCCTCGTCAATGAAAACCAGTTCTTACCTTGCACACTGTTAAATATACCCTAAGATTTGATGACATAATGCAAATAAAATTTAATTGAAATAATTGCCATAACATTTAGGAAGTAAGAAATATTACATACAATATTCAAAACTATAGCTCACAAAACAAAACAAAATTAGTTAGGATGAATAGTGTTTTTCCTAAAGCTATTTTACCTAAGTTATACCTGGAGATAAAAGTTGTAGCAGCTTTTATATCAACTGATTTCAAAATGTCATTGTAAGACACAATTCTTTAAAGGAAAATCTACACTTTACGTGATGTGTTTTCCAATAAGTATATCAAAGTTGACCTGACCACTAGCAGTTAAGGAATGGCAACTATAATTTAACTAAAGAGAAGTCTATGCAACACACAGCCAAGAAAGGCAAGTTATTACATGTCGCCCCCATATACCCTGCTAATGATGCCCATCATGCATGTGTATGATAGGTACTACTATTTAGCGCTAATTGTGTCGGATCACATAATTATTTACCCCACATAGTAAACAAAAAAGTGGAAGAGCACAGAACCATAAAAGTGGCTATACACAAGTGGGGGAATTCCTTTGTGTTTAGCATGGGGTAAACTTGCTTTCACTGTAGATATGTATCTTACTATTATTCTGATTATTTTTTTAAATTTATACCTAATGGAATGGCTAATTGGAACAGATTAATTCCTCCACACTCTTGTTTAAAATATAAAAGTTAAAAATAGTAGGTTTTTAAGAGCTTTCAGAGCCAGATTTTTCTCCTAGCTTATCAGATGATGTGGGTGGTCTTTGTTCACTGCAATTGTGTTTGCATAATCCTACCCAGTTTGTACTTGTGGGTGCAATTTCCCAATGGTGCTTGAGTTTCAAAATGCAGAACTTTTAGTTAAACACCATGTTCCGCTGCATCCTTTCAAAACACGTTTTGGCCACTGGCTGAACCAGAATCTAATGTTTCTTCAATGGTTTCTTTACTGGCACTCAGGTTTGAGCTAGTTTTTGCTATCTACCTTGGAAGGAAATTGCAATGGGAAGTAGATCAATATTGTTTTTGTAGAGACGCCTGTGACAATGCTACCAGTGTCTGGAGACACACTGGAAGGAGCGCTGAAGGAACTGGAGGCCACATCAGGGAAGAAGTACGAGAAGCAGTTGCTTGTACTCGACAGAGAGGCAATGACTTGTCAAGAGGACTGCCCATCGGTACGTCTGTGCATTCTACACTGCTTTGTGTGCTTGGGAATTGGTTTTGCATAATGTATTGAAGGTGACTTAGTGTAACTACCAGTTGCAGTATCTCATATTAATGATGACAGAAGTAAAACTATAGTAGTGGTGCATTTCAATGACATGTGTGTGACTAAATAGTAAAATAAGTACTTCTGTGTATCAAAAAAGAAGTGTACACTAAAATACGGGTTAAACTAATTTCTAAGGGTAAAAGTTTTGAATTAAGTAAAGGATTTCAATCAAAGTGGCAGTTTTGGTTTCACCATAATTCTTCATTTCACTAATTAGGTGTTTTCACAAAACAAAAGTTTGAATTTAAATAAAATTTATTATATCTGTTTATCTAAAATTAATTATGTATGCCAATGTTTTACAAGTTTAAGATAGATGTACTGTAGATAAATGAGGGAGCATTTGTCTCGGTGTTCATTATAGTTTAGTTTTCTTTCTGGTGATAACTGGGTTTAAATGTGCTTGTCATTTTTTGAAGGGTCCAGGAAGGAGGTGTTCCCATTGGCCATTTGTTTCTTTCCATTAACAAAAATAATTTTGAGCATTGGCTGCTAGTTCTGTGGGTTTGACAGGTGCCATTTTTAACTTTGAACACTTATTTGAAGTTTAGATTTTGTTTTCTTTTTAACCTTTGGTCAAACTATGCAGTTTTTATCTTGATGTGGGCATATAGGCAAGCTTTCAAACAGAAAGGGAATAACTGGCTGGCTGCATCCTCATAGTACTCATTTTCAATGGCATGCATACAAATGTTACTACCAACTGAGCTAACCGAGTGGTAATTTCCAGCCGTCAATACCTTGACGTGCATCATTACAACCTTAATAACTAAACTCTTTCTTTTTACATCCAAAAAAAAAAAGACTTGGCAGGCATTATTTACGCAGGTGAATCGTGTACACTAAAATCCTTGGCTGTGAACTACGAGAGCAAATAGATATTAAAATGCACATGTGGAGAGCTAACCAATTCGATGAAAAATGTATCCCAACGAAAACTAAGACAACAGTTGTTGGTGAACAATCAAAACTTTAATTAATTAATGTGGCACTGTTCCCACCACTACAAACATACAATGGCACAGTCTACATCTTGCAGCAGAAAACTGAGGGCCTTGCTTCGCATCTGGAGCAGGTCTTCCACCCTAATGCTACACCTAAGGACCTCCAACACACTAATGCTATTTATCACAAACTATCCTTCCACCTGCAACAACTGACAGAGCACCAACATAGTCATTTCCCCAAAACTGCAGAAAGGTATCTAACACACACCTGCAAAAATAGCAATCCATTAGCCTGCTGAGTGTACTTTTCATAATTTTAATAAGGTTATACTCAATGGACTTGAAAAACACATAGTGATTGGAGATTTAATACCAAACAAGAAGTTCGGTTTCAAGCAAACATTCCAAGACACACCAGCATGTGAGATAACTGAATATATAATCCAGTCTCTCTGCTGGAAACAATACATAGTCACAGGATTTCTTGACTTCAAAAAGGCATTTGATACAGTATTTCATGCAGGCCTTTCATAAAAACTATACACCACTAATTTTCCCGGCTGCTATATCAAATTACTACATCCAATCCCTTAATTTGTGTAGTCCTCCCCTCCTTTCCAGCAGGGATGGGGTATGGACCAAGAAGATAGTAGGAGTGATATCTAGAAACAGGGAGTAGATAGAGATGGATACATATTGGAGAAAGATGGGTAGGTAGGGAGGAGATAGAGAGCTGGATAGGTAGGGAGAGATTATATAAAATTGTGTTTGTGTGCAGACCTACACCATTAGCTACAAGCTATTAGCAAGCTTTTGCTTGATGATCAGATTTTTGTCTCATCTGAGGTGGATTGCCATCTAGTTTGCAGGCTAGACTCGTTAATTTTATGTAATTTTGAATGGGTGTTCATCTTGCATGAAGAAATAAATGCCTCACATTTTAATATTTATTATTCTTCTGCATATTCTACAATAATTTACATTCAAAAAAATTCAGTATGTGAAATTTAAAATAATGTGCTTCTGGAAAATTCATTCAGATTTATATGTATTAAATCCTGTAAAGAGTAATAGAAGTGGAATGTGTTTGTATGTGCAGTTGGCAAAACTAGTGAAGGAAAATCGTGGTAATCTGAATGGCGACCAGCTGGGTACGTCCCGGTCGGCTGCTGCGTTCATCAAGCTGCTGAATGTTGCACGTCAGGCAAACAAGGACGACATTAAAAAGGTCTTGAAGAACTCTAAAAATGGAGAGATAGTGTAAGACACGTATTCTCAGTGCATAGCATGTTCTCTAATGTACCTATTTTAGTGTCTTGCATAGTCAACAGAATAAATGCACAAGAATCTGTTCACTTTATAACCTTGAAATGTGCACAGTTTATCTTTAAATAACAGTTTTAAATCTGTGATGTACAAAAATCGGCAGTATACGTGGGCTTATATAACAGCAAAATATTAGTTACAAATAGAAAATTCATATTTAGCCCCTGTTTTGTGGCTTCGAATAGTAATGTTTAATGATTTTGTATTCTTACAAAATACTCCTCATTTCTACGGCCACGTGAAAAGTGATCCTCTCAAAATAACAACCCTTTTCCTGGGAACCATGTGGAATGTATTAGATTCGAGAGTTGACTGCTCTGCCGTAGGTTCACAGCAGCAGCGTACACATAGATGTAATCGCGGAAGTGGTAAATTACAGACACTGTGTGTATTAATATCGTTTACTTTCGAAGTAGTTGGAGATACAGGTTGTACGACATCCTATATACATATGGGATAATTATTTTAACCTCAGGATATGGGACATTCTGTACAAAACTGGACAGTTGACAACCCTATGGCCGCCNTCCTATGGGATAATTATTTTAACCTCAGGATATGGGACATTCTGTACAAAACTGGACAGTTGACAACCCTATGGCCGCCACTTTCTCCACATGGAAGTTTTTATCTAAAAAATTCCACGGATTTAATTAGGGACCTCCAACGTGGGAGTTTAGTGTGTAATCGCTTAGCCAACTTGGTCAGTCTTCAGATATTACTGTTTTTATATTTCTTCTGGTAAATATAGGATGTGCTCCTCAGTCACTGTTTTTGACCTTGCTCTGTTAAAATAATGTTTGTCCTTCCACACTGCGTAGATAGCTTAGCTACCAGTGTAGTCTACTAGTTATTATGGTGCCATAACTAGATGAGCTTGGTTATTTCACCTGNTTAGCCAACTTGGTCAGTCTTCAGATATTACTGTTTTTATATTTCTTCTGGTAAATATAGGATGTGCTCCTCAGCCACTGTTTTTGACCTTGCTCTGTTAAAATAATGTTTGTCCTTCCACACTGTGTAGATAGCTTAGCTACCAGTGTAGTCTACTAGTTATTATGGTGCCATAACTAGATGAGCTTGGTTATTTCACCTGTTGATCATGAATCAAGTAATGAATTATGTTCTTTGATATCTCCACATGTATGTTTTTCTGGTAACCAGTGGGAAATTGTATATGCTAAACTAGTTGAAACGAGGGTCATATCCTGAATTCACACCCTTAAAAATTTTCTTTGTGCTATATCCTAGCGTAGAGCAGTTTGTGTTTCGTACTGAACTATTGGCAACATTCAACAGGCCCAGCAATACCAGGCCAAGAGACTGGTTCTCCAAAGTGTGTGTTTATTTTTAACAGGGTGTCCACCCACAGGGAAAAATCAGGGAAATGTCTGGGAATTTTCACGAGTCAGGGAAAATATAAATAATTTACTATTCTGCTAAAGTTGTTAGTTGTGAGAATATAGGGTAAAATAATTATAAGTAGATAGGTGTTTTTCGCGAAAATATTTATGGCCATGCTAGACTTCAGTACCCAACGTCCACAACCACAAACTACTCTGATGCTGACTGTTCTTGATTCGCGGACAGACACTTGAGGCAAGCAACATTTAAAATCATCCAACCACGAAAGTGCATATGAACTAAAGTGTTTTGGAGTACAACTGGTCTTGAAAACTTTTCACAAAAAACACTTGTCCCTTATTATAAGCATAATAATATCTCAATTTTTNGAGTACAACTGGTCTTGAAAACTTTTCACAAAAAACACTTGTCCCTTATTATAAGCATAATAATATCTCAATTTTTAAGTTTGTGAATTTGCAATAATTTGTTTTTGCTAAGTAACATAGGGCCTATATTTACAAAATAAAGTATTTTTGTGTTTGTAATGGGGTACTCGTATGAAGTCAAATAACATACATCACGAAAAATATAGTTTGGCTGAATAAAATGTTATCCCTTCTTGCTTGGTCCATTGCAGTGTAATTTAATTCTACTTCTTTGATAGCATATTTGTTCTTCCCGCAGTGGAAAATGTGCTGTTGGAATATTTTAGTCCGGATAATAGGTTAGGGAAAATGGTAAGATTTTGCCTGGAAAACGGAAAAGTCAGGGAATTACAAAATGGAATTTCAGTGGACACCTTGCCTTAGGACTGTTGCTACATTATCATTTTTTGAAGTCGAGTAGTTTACAATTCTTAAATAGTGATCTCTATATACGAGGGCCGATTCAGAAGTCATGGCAACTATTGTTTATCTACCGAAAGTGGACCCAACACAGGAAATGTACTATGTACAGGTGAATGTGTACGACAAGTACGTTTGAAAGCGGACACCACATGTGGTATGGATGCAGGAATGTCTCGCAAGGAACAGAGATAAACTTGGCTGCTTAAAATCACTGTTTAATTTATTTATTCTCATACAACTTGCGTACACTCTTTAAATGGGTATATATTGTACGTGTATAAGCTGGTTAACATCCTTCAAAGTGGTCTCCGAGATTGTCCACGGTTCGTTGTCAGGAATGAGGCAGATGGGAAATACCATTTGCTGCATGAGATCTGTCAATGTGCACCACCTCTCGTCGAAATTCTGTGACGATGTCTGCCTCATCGCTGGCAACGAACCATGGACAACCTCTGAGACTGCTTTGAAGGATGTTCAACAGCTCGTACGAGTATGATACGTACCCATTCAAATGAGCGTATACAGAAGTATAAAATTCCCATACGCAATAAACTTTAAGATTGAATACAGTTTAATATTTTGTGTTCAACAACTTTTCAATTGTAAAAATAAACATATAAGAAAACCATTAAAAATTGTTCCATATTTTATTTTTGAATTCCACATTTAATAAAGTAGGCCAAAAGCTGCAGTGACTGATCTGTTAGATGTACCATACCTCTTATCTTTTAAAATGCTGGAGCTACCTGTTCTGGTTAGTAAAATTTGTTTTGGGCTGGCAATATATAAAGAAAGAAAAATAGCAGGAATCATACATCAGTATGTGTGTTATCTGGTCATTTAAATGAGAAGTGATGATAGCATTTGTGTTCCAGATCATCCAAAGAACAAAAGCAAGGAGAAATATTTTGCTAGTAATAATAAGTCAAACATTATATTCATGGCTTGCTTTTGAAAAATTTAATTTGTCGGACTGCTGTTTGTTTGTCTAGACAGAAATCCACCAGCATTTTAAATATAAATAAAGAGTTCTGCGAGCAGAGCCCAAGTGAGCAAACTGAAAAGTTACCAAGCTTTTAGTCGAGTTTGAGCTCAAGCTCTTTTATGAGATGACAAAAATATGTCTTACGATTAAGATAATATTTTTGTATTTTAATGGTAACCTGTGATGATATCTGCAGTTTTGAAGAATAATTCCAACAGGAACATCTTGCCCTTTAAAACACTATGCCTACCTTTTAAAATACTGTTTCATTAATGAACAATATTTTATTTTTGTATCAAATAGTAAACAAATGGTTTTGTGGTCACCAGTTGAATGACCTGCTGTTGATGTAAAAGCTCAAAATTTTTGAGTCTGAAAAAAATTTGGAGCCTTGCTTGACCTCAATTTTAGAGTACTCACAGATCTCTGTAGCAAATTATAAATGGCAGCATTCTGGACTTGAAATCTTCCCAAGGGATGAGCTCCCTGATAAACACCATATTGCTCGTTGCTTGTGTAAACCTGAAAATTATGTCTCCATATTTTTACTGGTCTTACCTTGCATCCCTCAAAACAGCTGGATATGCGACTGCCTGCTGATAGTGAACTGTGAAACAACACAGTGTCGGCAGCTCTGACCATGCACTTGCTCACAGGCAACAACTGAGCGACCTGGTGGGTGCGACGCAGACCGTCGCTGCTCATCAGGCGGCGATGAAGGTTCTTCAGCTGGACTCGGAGTACTTCCTGGACAGGAACGAGAGGTACTTGTGGGCCCTGTCTCTGGGCTCTCATCCACACCAGAACATCATTAAAGGTAGCAATCATCTTTATGAAGGGCTGTTGAAATTTTTACACATCACCTATCTCCTTTATATCAAAGATTTATAAAATGACAAAAAAAGAAAAAAAAATCACCATAAAATTTATATCCTATAGAATTTAAATGTATTATCAGAGTTGGTTCCTGTCTCTCAGTAAATAAACTAAGGTAATAAATTTTATTACAAAACTTAATATAGTTGGCACATTTTTAAATGTTATATTAAAAATAATATTATTTGGTGCTTTAACACTAAAGAGAAAATAGATAACGTATAAATTTAAGAATTATAGTTGGAAGTTAAAAGAAAACATCCTTTTTTTAAATACAGAAGTAATAATAATGAATTGCTTATTTCACATAAATAGATTTTAATACAGAAATTTTTATTAAAAAAGGAGCAAATTACTATCTTAGGCAAAAAAAATCCCTTATTTTGCCACTTGTGATTTTCACATTCAGCATGGCAAAGCCATGCCAGTTTCTTTCTATGCATATATTTTATAGAGAATTATGTAATTAGTACACCTTAAATTTGCAAGTAGGAGTGGGGTGCGTTGGGTTGGGTTGCTGTGAACATTGAGGTCTTGGAGAGCTGATGTAAGTAGGAAAGATACGTAACTTTTAATACACATGTGAAATATTTCAGTGAAACGAAATCAATAATGTTACACAATGATATTGAGTTTTACAAATTTAGCACTTTGAGAATTAACACTTGGATATTTCAGCAGCTGGGTTTGTTAGGAAGGCCGTCACTAAAACAGGTATTCCAGTGTTCAAATCGTGGAGTGTACAACGTTAAATTTTTGTTGGAACGTGTGCATTCATTTGTTGTTATAGTACTTTCAATTACCTGTTTGTTAAATCTATACATTTTTACATGCACCAGAATTACTGTTGGACAATATCCATGATTTATTATAATGCTTCGTTATCTGTGGTTGGGGAATTGCTGGCTCAATGGCATTATCCCGTTTGGTTGCTGGAGGGGTGAAGGGAGAGGTGGTTAAACCACCTGGAATATTCCAGCTAGGACAGGTCTCTGGACGATACGGATTTCATGGCATCACTCCGCCTGTGGCTGCGTGAGAGCTGTGTTACTCTCGGAGCAAGCAGGAACTGGTTTTCTTCAGGTTGNTGGCATCACTCCGCCTGTGGCTGCGTGAGAGCTGTGTTACTCTCGGAGCAAGCAGGAACTGGTTTTCTTCAGGTTGCGATAGCTGAAATTTGATGTTGGCCTCTGACTATGCCACTGCTTATGGCAGAGAAGCAGACTGGCCTAACAAAGATTAAGAAAGAATGGCGAGCAACATTCAAGTGAGGTTTCACTGATATTTAATTGTGCTTGGAGGGGAGCTCAAACACACATTACACATATTCTGTACAAAACACGTGATGCATGCACATGGCAAGTAAACAGTACATTACCCTCGAACATAGTCTACGTTGCCGTTGTCGTCGGGGGTTCTGGTCTGGCCCCCAACACCACCCATGTACTTTATTGGCACAAAAGTTTGAAGTCGGGCGCCAACTAACCCAGTGACTAGCATGAGATTGGTGGTGGGTTCGTGTTTGCCCCGCACATGTGTGCGAGCGGCCGACTGTGGTTCCGAACCACGTGGCTGGATATACTTAAGACACTCTAGCATGCTGTCCGGGCCACACTGCATGCCCTTAACTTATGTAAGACACTCTGAATTAAATAACTGAACAAGCGCGTGTGGTTGCTTTGCTTTATTCCATGTGGTCTAACTCGGCCACGTGGTGTTAAGTTACACTGCGTACAGAGTGGAACAAAAAACCCTTTCTTTTCCAGAATGTTTTAAAATTAATACACAGGTCCGGTACAGTCAAGGATCACCCTGAATTAATGTTAAAACATCTCCTGAGGGGAGAATGGCATTGGATTTAACCGGAGTCGGCTGGCACCGTAGATGTTCGTGCACGAGCACGTGGGTAGCACGTGAGTCCGTAATTAATGAAACGATAACGAGTCCACCTGCGTGCGAGGTACCAGGGAGCTAGAGAAAACTGTTTTGGTGAAATTAAAATGGATGGAAACTAAAAGTGGCAAGGTGACTTACAAACTTGTGAATGCTCCCCTGCGGCACATGTCCGGCCTTGCGCCCGGTTGTGCCTAGACTGACCATCATGGCAGCGGGGCGTGTCCCAGCTTTCACCCCACCAGTAAAACCCTCAAACAAACTACACTGAAGCCAATTATACATGTTACACGAGTCCTGGAACATTAATTCGCTCGTGCGTGGTTTTCTTTTACTACACAAAATTATTAAAAATTGTTACTGTGTTCTGCCTGATGGGTTGGAGAGTATGGACGCTCGTGACGTCAGACGCATGTCAGGCTCTTCCCTTTACCGGCCGCCTCATGCCACGTGCCCGTTAACCTCTCCTGGTCGATACTAATTACAGGCAGCCCCTTCACCTCTCGCGTTGCACCACACTACGCTCTGCACTATATCTTTACTCTGCTTTGGGCCCTAGCAATTAACTCTCACTGCACATGCATCGAGGCATCTCCGGGTGCTGCCAGGTTGGTAGGACCAGGCTTATCCCTGGGCCAACCAGGGTACAATGACGTGTAAAAAAAAAACTAATGACTCGTGGGGTGGACACGTGGCTGGGCACAAAGGTGAAGTATTCTGTGAGTGTGCGGTAAAATAAAATGGAACTGTAATTGGCCAGAGCCATGCATTTAAAATTTACATCCCGGGACACTGGTTGCCTGCAGGGTTTGTGGACAGATCTGTGGAAGAGTGAACACCAAATTATTCCAAGAGAATTCGGCATGAAAGAAAGCTATCTATCAGTTATACAAGAGAGTTAAAAGCCTCCTGTAGGACAACACCACAATCCTTCACTGTAGGCCATAAGAGCTGATTCGACATGGCTTCTGCATGTGAGAGATTGATACTCCTTACCTACTGAACATAACATAATTGTAAAACAACACAACCAAACCGTTTTCTGAAATAATTTGCAAGGCTCAAGCACTGCTGGAATACAATACTCTGATTGTTTATTGTTCAGAAATGAGTAGGTAATTTTGCCTACATCTTTTTTGTATATACGAAAACCTGGTTTTAATTACATTGAAAGACATTGAAATATAATAGCTGATGAAGGATGGCGTCCTGCCCTCTAGACCATCTGCAGTAAATTACTGGGACCATTACGTTACAAGCACCAGGAGACGCCGCCCCTTCTTCTCTGGGATTATCATCGCCCGGGGAAGCTTAAGTTTTCACCTAATTATTAACCATGTGTTCGCACCTTTTCAGCAGTATCGCCCATCTGGCGAGCACGCGGTCAGAGTAGTCCGCATAAGCTTCACTCTTTAGTGAATTAGTGTACCGTGCAAGGATAAATATACGTCAGTTTTCAGACTACGTGTGTTTAATTTCCAAGCCCCGCCCAGGACGCATTTCGGGGTACAGGACACCCTACAACCCGCAATCAAATATGTCTTCACAACCATCTAAGTATGTACAGTTTACTTTATTCAGTGTTTATCACAGTTTAAGGTGTGTGGGTCAGCCTTAATGGGCCCGCTTCATTCAAACATAAGTACTAGTCATGAGGAAGTCTGCCTTCTTCAATGCCATTGGGGGCATTTTCAACAACTCAAACACAATGGGAATGGCATACGTCCGGGTGGTCGGCCGCACGACCTTAAGAGTACCAACAACCTCACCTCGACACTGCCTGCTGACGGTGTGAAACAATTAAGACATTGGTGCTTCATGATAATAGCCTATCTGGGATCATCAGGAAAATTAGCATGTATGATGTGATATTTTACCAACTTACTTTGGTTAGTAAGAGAATGGTCTTGACATTAAAACACCTAGTACATGAAGCATATTTCAATGGTCACAAATAAAGTTATTTAAGGACACCTGTCATATAACTGTAATGACAGTTGCATTAAACAAATGCAGTTTGGAGAAAGCTCATTTGTTACTTATATATGGGTGGCCATGAGAGAGATAGAAATAGTTTATTGATACTTCAGAAGCAAGAGTTACAATAAAGTATTTTTCCACAATCACAGTTAAATAATTTGTGAGTTAAGGTTACAAGTTATAAAGATATTAAAATTGCCATTTCTTTACATTTCACATTTACATTTCTACTGGTAAATATTATGAGATCATTTCAATGTTTACGTCTGTCAGTTTAATAATTTTTGTTTGTTTACATTCCAAATGATAGTAGAAATTTTATCATAATTTTATTTTCACTATCAGTTACTAATTTTCTGAATTTTTTATTAATTAAATGTTTTAATGTCAGAGATTTAGATAATTACAGTTTCTTAATTTGTGTGATTTCTCTTTGTCAAACCAAATCATTGTAAACTGATAAGCTATTTCCTAGGAGGTCACTAATGTTAACTTCTTATAGATAAGATTTCCTTATCAGGAAACTGTTTAATCCTCGATTTTGTTAAGCAGGAAAGGCAAGCCCAGGGACTCTCTCTCGCTCTCTCTCTCTCTTGCTCTCTTTCTCTCTCTTGCTCTTGCGCTCTCTCTCGCGCTCGTGCTCTCTCTCTCGTGATCTCTCGCTCTCTCTCTCTCTCTCTCTCTCTCTCTCTCTCTCTCTCTCGCGCTCTCGCACTCTTGCTCTTGTGCTCTCTCGCACTCTCGTCTCTCTCTCGCTCTCTCTCTCTCGCTCTCTCTCTCTCGCTCTCTCTCTCGCTCTCTCTCTCACTCTCGCTCTCTCTCTCACTCTCTCTCTCGCTTGCTCGCTCTCTCTCTTGCTCTCTCTCTCTTGCTCTCTCTCTCTCTCTTGCTCTCTCTCTCTCTCGCACTCTCTCGGGCTCTCTCTATCTTGCTCTCTCTCTCTCTCTCGCGCTCTCTCTCTCGCGCTCTCTCTCGCGCTCTCGTGCTCTCTCTTGATCTTGCTCTCTCTTGCACTCTCTCGCACTCTTGCTCTCGTGCTCTCTCTCGGTCGCTCTCGCACTCTTGCTCTCGTGCTCTTTCTCGCTCTCGCACTCTTGCTCTCGTGCTCTTTCTCGCTCTTGCACTCTTGCTCTTGTGCTCTCTCCCTCTCTCGCTCTCTCTCTTTCTCGCTCTCTCTCGTTCTCTTGTTCTTTCTCTCTCTCTCGCTCTCTCTTGTTCTCTCTCTCTCGCTCTCTCTCTCTCGCTCTCTCTCGTTCTCTCTCTCGTTCTCTCTCTCTCTCTCTCGCTCTCTCTCTCGCTCTCTCTCTTGCTCTCTCTCTTGCTCTCTCTCTCTCTTGCTCTCTCTCTCTCTTGCTCACTCTCTCTCGCTCTCTCTCTCTTGCTCTCTCTCTCTTGCTCTCTCTTGCGCTCCCTCTTTCTCTCGCTCTCTTGCTCTTTCTCTTTCGCTTTTGCTCTTTCTCTCTCGCTTTCACGCTCTCTCTCTCTCTCTCTCTCTCTCTCTCTCTCTCTCTCTCTCTCTCTCTCTACTTGATAGTGGTCAGGTGATGTAAGGCTGTCTCCTATGAATTTAATTTAAATCTTTTGTAAGGCCGCCCATCATAAGGCAGGGGGCGATGGAGGAGAGCCTTCGCAAGTGTCATAATAAATGTGCGCAGGTCAAGGAAGACACCTAAAAAAGCACCAGTTTAATTTTTTTAGTGCATTTCAAGTCTGCACGAGGATGCCTAGGGAACGCTTGAGACTCCATTTCAGTGAGACCTTCGGAGAGTAAGCCTGTACTGTATAGTATGATACAATGGTCAACGTAAATTTCTAGTAGTTGAAACCATCACAATAATCTCTCCAAGCAAAGATAAACTTTAAATTTTTTTTTTTAATTAATTTACCCAGTGGTCCTGAGATTGAATTTTCCCTAAATTCATTCTAGTTGGACCAGATTTTGTTTCACTAATATATTCATGTTAATAAGAACTTGTTTAATGAATACTATCATCAAGAATTTGTGGCATTAAGCTGGACTAATTAAAATTTCACGTAATGCTATTTTTGAAATATATTAGNGCATGTCAGGCTCTTCCCTTTACCGGCCGCCTCATGCCACGTGCCCGTTAACCTCTCCTGGTCGATACTAATTACAAGCGGCCCCTTCACCTCTCGCGTTGCACCACACTACGCTCTGCACTATATCTTTACTCTGCTTTGGGCCCTAGCAATTAACTCTCACTGCACATGCATCGAGGCATCTCCGGGTGCTGCCGGGTTGGTAGGATCAGGCTTATCCCTGGGCCGACCAGGGTACAATGACGTGTAAAAAAAAAACTAATGACTCGTGGGGTGGACACGTGGCTGGGCACAAAGGTGAAGTATTCTGTGAGTGTGCGGTAAAATAAAATGGAACTGTAATTGGCCAGAGCCATGCATTTAAAATTTACATCCCGGGACACTGGTTGCCTGCAGGGTTTGTGGACAGATCTGTGGAAGAGTGAACACCAAATTATTCCAAGAGAATTCGGCATGAAAGAAAGCTATCTATCAGTTATACAAGAGAGTTAAAAGCCTCCTGTAGGACAACACCACAATCCTTCACTGTAGGCCATAAGAGCTGATTCGACATGGCTTCTGCATGTGAGAGATTGATACTCCTTACCTACTGAACATAACATAATTGTAAAACAACACAACCAAACCGTTTTCTGAAATAATTTGCAAGGCTCAAGCACTGCTGGAATACAATACTCTGATTGTTTATTGTTCTGAAATGAGTAGGTAATTTTGCCTACATATTTTTTGTATATACGAAAACCTGGTTTTAATTACATTGAAAGACATTGAAATATAATAGCTGATGAAGGATGGCGTCCTGCCCTCTAGACCATCTGCAGTAAATTACTGGGACCATTACGTTACAAGCACCAGGAGACGCCGCCCCTTCTTCTCTGGGATTATCATCGCCCGGGGAAGCTTAAGTTTTCACCTAATTATTAACCATGTGTTCGCACCTTTTCAGCAGTACAGCCCATCTGGCGAGCACGCGGTCAGAGTAGTCCGCATAAGCTTCACTCTTTAGTGAATTAGTGTACCGTGCAAGGATAAATATACGTCAGTTTTCAGACTACGTGTGTTTAATTTCCAAGCCCCGCCCAGGACGCATTTCGGGGTACAGGACACCCTACAACCCGCAATCAAATATGTCTTCACAACCATCTAAGTATGTACAGTTTACTTTATTCAGTGTTTATCACAGTTTAAGGTGTGTGGGTCAGCCTTAATGGGCCCGCTTCATTCAAACATAAGTACTAGTCATGAGGAAGTCTGCCTTCTTCAATGCCATTGGGGGCATTTTCAACAACTCAAACACAATGGGAATGGCA
>NQII01002634.1:139702-179702 GCA_002778355.1 Clitarchus hookeri | reverse complement strand
TTTTGAAATATATTAGCTTACAGAGAGAGATTAATTTCATTAACGCTCTGAGAAATTTTAATATATGAATCACATTCATTATCATTAAGAAATCTATTTTACAGTAATTATTTCTGGTAACTATAGGATGTTAATACGTGTCTGATGCTAATTTGTATTGATATTTTCTTATCACAGTTAAAATGTTTCACTTNAATACGTGTCTGATGCTAATTTGTATTGATATTTTCTTATCACAGTTAAAATGTTTCACTTGCATCAAGGGTATATCTGTGTGATTTGTGTAGAGTTAGAATTTAAATACAATTTAAAAAGGTATAATTTGTGTTGTATGTTAGTATGTTTTGTCACACTGGTTGAAAAAAGGTAAAATTTGTCGTAATTACCATTTGTAGAGAATTTAAGTGTTTCGGTAATTTATGATTTTGCACAAAGAGTTTAATGTTGTAAAACACTATGGCAAATTTGCAATAGAATTCATCCCATATAATTCTTGGCTGCCTAGCAACTCCACAGAGAAATTTATTGAAATTTTATATGCAAGGCTTTTCTTTCCCTCAAGTACTCAATTACTGCAAACAAATTTACAATTAACATAACTACAAAACTAGTACAATAAATATATTAGTACTAAAAGAGTTTTAAAAAAGAGTGGCGCACAACATGTTGGCCAAACTAATTTTAAAATAATGTTTAACATTTTAAACACACACNAAAAAAAAAAAAAAAAAAAACCACAATATAAGTACTCACAGTCTAGTACTTTTTGGCACGCATACGCGTGCATACACACACACACAGAAGGATGCCATATTTTTCATGTGGTAGTGCGATGATGTGAAAAATGTGTCCTGTGTGTGTGTGTGTGCGCGCGCCTGTCGACAATTACTAAGTTGTGAGTACTTGAATTCTTGTCCTTTTATATGTTTTGTTAAATAATTTGATAAGATTTATCACAAACAAATTGGGTAACATGCATATTTTCTTCCGATAACTGTTTTGAAACAATTATTTTATAGGTACTAATATTTTGCTTACCAAGTGTTGCAATTAAGAAACTAATTTTTAAAATGTTGTGATTTAATGAAACTTTTAATGCCTGCAAGATGCACTGTGATATTATGGGTCATAGTTGATCTTGCCATTGCCTTTGTTTACATTGGCTGTGGAACATTTTTCTTTTGTTTATTAAGGGCTGCTTTAATATCTCGTAGGTACCAAAAGTAGTAAACTAAGCACATAAAGTAATCCAAAATTGAGTACTGCAAAAACCGCGACTACGGTGAAGCTAATCCTAACCTTCCCCAGATCCCTGAGACCACCTGAGCACACTCGAGTCCCAAAAGCATCCTGCACCACTGGGTCAGTGCCAAGTCTGAGATGTTAGGGCACCACTTGGGTACTCTACGAGGAAGGAAACCCCCCAGAAAGCAGGTATCAGCCGAGCATGGCTTTCCAAGGCCCATGACCAGTAGACCAACGGCTTTTGTGCAGAAAACTAACAAACTACATAATTTGGAAGCAGTGGAGCATCGCCATCGTTAAACATCTAATTTTAAAGGTTCAACATACAGTCCGTAACATAATAAATCTGTTTTTTTTTTTTTTCAGAGGTGTTGGTGTTGAGTGAAAAGCATTCAGATGCACTGAAAGCAGCGGAGGACAGTCCAAGCACTAAACTGGCAGAAACATTGCTGCTCACTGTGGCTGCCATGGCAAATAGGTTCACGAGGCTACCAGGAAATGAACAACACAAGGTTGGTATTTACATTATAGTAAGACTACACTTGGAAAGGAAAAGACATGTTATAATGGTATTTGTGCTGTTGCAATGACATGTTAAAATGTCACTGAGCTGTGCTTTTTCTGTAAACTATTGGGTCACTGTTAGAGTCCCTAGGTAAATGTGAATTTCTTTTCTTTTCCAAACAACTTTTATGTTTCATGCCAGTGGCTATGACATCAAAGTATTGGTGTTGACAGTGGTCATTGCGTGCAAATTCATTAATCTGTTCATAAAATGTTAAATGTGTCAGATTTGTGATGGCTGCACAGCTGTATTTTTATAAGTTTAAACTATGGTAAAATGTGTGAACTCTCAACACTTTTATTAAAATTTGTTGTTCATTAGGTAGTTCAGTGTGGTTTTCCATTAAAATTTTTGCAGTTTACCAGATAAACATTCCACATTTCAGAGGTAAGTAAACTCAGCTGTATACACGTTTAACTTTAAGATAGGGACTACCATTAATTGATATAATTGTATGTGATAGGTAGTGAAAGTGAATGTAATTAACACATTAACAGACAATTAAATGCTTAAAGATCGCATCTAAATAAACTATGAACTTCCTTGATTGCATACATATGTGCATGTGTGAGTTTTCATGTGTGCATGCATGCAAGAGAGCACAAGAAAGTGAAAGCAAAGAAGGGGAGAAATGGGGGACGCTAAGTGTGAGAGGGCAAAGAAGGGAAAGAGAGATTAAGAGAGAGAGACATAGAGTAGGAGGGGAAGAGATGGAGACACACTGAGAGGGAAGGGGAGAGGTAGACACACACTGAGAGGGAAGGGGAGAGGTAGAGAGACACTGAGAGCGAAGGGGAGAGGTAGAGAGACACTGAGAGCGAAGGGGAGAGGTAGAGAGACACTGAGAAGGTGGGGGAGTGGGGGAGAGACACGGAGTGGGTGGGGGAGAGATGGAGTAACAAGACATGGAGAGTGTGGGGGGAGAGGTGGAGAGACAAGACATGGTGGGGGCGGGGGGAGAGGCAGAGAGATAATACACAAAGAGGGGGATAAAGATGGAGAGACACTGAGAGGGAGGGAGACTGTGTGTTTTGGTATTTGAATGTGTGGGAGTGGAGCTGACGCTAAATGCTAAATGCTAAATGTTTATCCAAGATGTGTTTACTTTTTTGTTGCAGTTAGTGGAAGATGTAAAGAATTTTCTGGTGTCTGGACTGTCAGCATGTGAAAGTCAAGAGTGCAAACAGAGATATCTTCGTGCGCTCAAGAACCTGAGGCATGAAGACACCATCCCAACTCTGCTAGAACATGCTCTCAAAGGATTCAAAAAGACCAATGTTGCTGCAATGAAGGCTATAAGGGCATTCCCTCCAACCAGCTGGGGCAGTGACGTGAAGAAGGCAGCAGAACGAATATTCTTTCAGGTTCGACCTCTGAGTAACTTCATTGCTTTAGAATTACACCAGTTTACTGAATGCCTAGTAAATATTTTTTCATTAAGAGTAGGAATTTTGATTAAAGTTTAGTTACATGCAACATCTGATCTGAGGCGAGCCAAAATACATGTTGGTGCAGCTTTATTAATTTTGACATTAGCTGTTCTCTGACATATTTCACTCATAACAATTTCTTTATATATAAATATTCCTATAGTGAAACTTGTTTAATACAAACCTCAAGGGAACCTGAATTTTTGCAATATGTAATTTGCAATAAGGTTTTTATTAACAGTTTTTGTGATGATTATAAAATATCCCAAGAAATTTAAATGTTGATTTTGTGATTCTGAATATTGGATAAATAATAAAGACATTCTTATCACCAGCACGACTTCTTTTTACCAGTGGAGATGATATTGCATTGTAATACAGATGAAGAATTAATTCTTTATCAAGCATACAAATTAACATTAAATTCCTTATCCCACTCCAAGGAGAAAGGAAAAAACTTTATATTAATGAGAACTTTGTATTAATGAGATTTTACTACTATATTGTTAAAAGATGCTTGAGGGGTGTATCTGAGTTCATGAGGGATGGAGGTCTTAATAAAAATAAAATAACTAAATTTGATTTCAATTTATTCAGTCAGCTTTTANCATATTTCACTCATAACAATTTCTTTATATATAAATATTCCTATAGTGAAACTTGTTTAATACAAACCTCAAGGGACCTGAATTTTTGCAATATGTAATTTGCAATAAGGTTTTTATTAACAGTTTTTGTGATGATTATAAAATATCCCAAGAAATTTAAATGTTGATTTTGTGATTCTGAATATTGGATAAATAATAAGACATTCTTATCACCAGCACGACTTCTTTTTACCAGTGGAGATGATATTGCATTGTAATACAGATGAAGAATTAATTCTTTATCAAGCATACAAATTAACATTAAATTCCTTATCCCACTCCAAGGAGAAAGGAAAAAACTTTATATTAATGAGAACTTTGTATTAATGAGATTTTACTACTATATTGTTAAAAGATACCTGAGGGGTGTATCAGAGTTCATGAGGGATGGGGGTCTTAATAAAAATAAAATAACTAAATTTGATTTCAATTTATTCAGTCAGCTTTTATTTACAGCATTAATCCATCTATCTCCAGTATTACTCTTCTTATTTCTCAATGAGCGCAATATTTAATGTCTATTTCAACTCTAATTAACGTCCTTCTTAATCTCTGTTTGGTTAAAGTCAATTAACTCATACTCATTATTAACACACTTTCAGTTTGTCTGTTGCCATCATTTGTAATGTCTTTCACTCATGCATCCAGTCCAATAGTCCGGCCTGCCAGTCGCACATCTCACTGCCCCGATGCTTGCAGTCTCAGATTATCCTCCCGCTGGCCACTTCTCTCGCTCGTCGTCTATCGCCAAAACTACAGCCGCTCATCCACTCATCAACTCCTTACTTGGAGGTCTGTCATATTTTTATACTTGCTGGCCTTGACCTGGAAATTTCGACACACCCGGAGTCATGTTGAGAGAAACTAAGGCAGTAAACCACTAGAAAATTCTTCATATAAATGCAGAAACACTACACAACTAAGGGAAGCAGAGCACATCGTGAAAGGATTGTGTCTACTTGCTTTTTGTAACAGATTCGCGGTTCCTGCTTTATCGCTTACCTGTCATTCGAAACATTCCACTCGCTCGCGCGGGACAAAACAGTAAGTGCGTAACAATACTTGTAAATGCAATAGTTTCGTGCTTTACTTCCAGGTGGGTCGGAAGTACGACTCCAGTTCCAGGACCCTATCCTTGGATATCCTGCTGGAGTCTGAACCACAGAAAGAGCTGCTGAGAGAGTTGCTGTTGTCTCTGACCCGCTGGGAACCAGCCTACGAGGTGAAGCAGTACCTGATCCAGAGGCTGCGGCAGCTTAGCGACAGGAAGAAGAGCTTCGCAGAGACTTTTCAGGGCCTTGTACAGGATGAGCAGAGCAGGTTGAAGAACTACCACATATTGGCTCAGCGAGGCCTGTCCACGGCATTCACACGACCGTTCCTCTACCACCCTAGTGTCAACGGCAGTCTGTTGACCATCCAGGAGGTGTCCGGGGGACTGCTGAAGAGAGGTGTTGTTGATATTGTTCTGGAGCGTCTTGGAGAAACCCAGGAAGTGTTCTCGGTTAGTGAATAAAATTGTTTTTGTCATGCTTTTTACTATGATGTTAAAGTTCAGATAGAAGCTGAATTCTAATAGTTCCAAACTAGAAAATGTATTTTTTTAAAAATAATATTTGAAATTAAAAAAAAAAGCAACCACTTAATACTTAAGCATAAATTTGTATTTTCATTTTTCAGTTAGTTTTCAGACACTTAATGCATTCTTTCCTGGCATGCCATTGTATGTTATCATTGTAAGCCCAAGTACATGAATACTGTATTTTTAACTTTAATAATCTTATAGGAAGTGATGTAATAGCTTTGATCATAAACACTGTACAATTACTACAAATCATTTTTTTAAACATAATTTATATTTTGGCTGTTTTGCATTACAGCATTACATTTTTAAATTTTATTCCACTCCAAATTGTGCTTGCTGTAAGTTTCAGTTCAAATGACAAAGCTTAAAAAAAAACCATATTCTTTCTGTACAGATATAACTTGTTTTCCTCAACCAACCCTGTTTCTTTCACTTATTGTTCTTTAAAATTACTTTGTCTCATCTTTGTTACCTTATGAGCAATACACAGTACACCCAGTAGTATACAAATGATTAGAAAATTAATTCTCATAAGTATGTTTTATGCAAAAAAAATTATTGAAACACCTTTTGAAAAAATTAAAAATGTTTGGTTTATAACCAAATTTAAATGTTTTATCTAANTTTGTTTTATGCAAAAAAAAATTATTGAAACACCTTTTGAAAAAATTAAAAATGTTTGGTTTATAACAAAATTTAAATGTTTTATCTAAACCAAATAAACACCATCAAGTCGACGACTCCTGCTTCTCAGTCATCTGGGCTTCCAATGCCATTAACTCTCGAACCACCAGATAGGTCACGCGTCATGCCTGCATTAAATCGACACAGAGCATGGTGCTTAGCAGCTATATATTAAGATTTTTTTTTTTCTCATTTGAATAGTACCATATTTTAAAAAACGGTTCGTCATACATAGCTACTAATAGTTACCAACTGCTGTTCCCAAAATATTAATGTAATTTACCTGTTGTAAATGGGAGAAAATTGCTGTTACTTAATTCTTTATCCTGCCCTTTGTGCATTGATAAAAAAGAATTGAGTTCTTGTGTGAAGAATCAAATTGTAGTACATATTTTAAGAATAATGTGATGTATATTTTGTTTATTATTGAGAATGGTTATCTTCAGTGTTTATAACAGTTTGATTAATGTGACACGTGACTGTCTCAATAGTTCCACTTTTCTAGTTCTGCGCTAGATCAGGCGCACAGGTAAAAAGGGGGTATGTTCCCATTTCACTGGGTTTTATATTTTATATTCTTCTGGGTGAATTACGGTCTCCAGGCATCCGCCTTATTACAGGAGACGTAACGTTGGCTTTGGTAGCTGCTGTTAAGCGTTTTGTCACTTGTAGGACACATGGCGTGCACGTGATGATACTTAGTTGCAACAAAAAAAAGTAGTAGTCTATATACGCATCATGCATCAAATGTATACATCAGTATTTATGTTTTAGGTGTTATACTTTGTGTTGGGTGAGGGGGGGAAAGGTGGTGACACTGTACGCAAATGTTGAATGCCCAAAAGTGAACTGTATCTTTAAATCATATATTCTTTGCAGCTAGGGTTGTTTGCGGGAGGCATGGGGGCATTGATTTCGTCAGACGAGGACGGGCCTCCAGATGCTGATGAGCCAGAGGAGTCTGCAAATGCCGGCATGGAAGTAGTGGCTCTTGGAGTGCAAGTAAGGCCGTTCGTGTTCTTCAATGGACAGGGAGACCTGATGGGACATGTCTGGTCTGGCACAGCTTCGGAGAAGACTCCAGCTTTCCAGGTTCACACACAATGCTTCATTTATATGTTACTGTAGTTAATATTAACCCTGTTGTGACATTTATGAAAGAATCCAAAAATTGTTTGTTTACTTAATATGTAAGGTTGTGCTAATATTTGATAAACCAAAATAATAGTGGAAAATCAGAACTTTCATTTTTGCTTTTCGTAAAAAAAAAACTGGTTGCTGAAAGTTTTAAACGAAAAGAAAAATTTTCAGTTCAACGAATATTCAAGAGCCGATCAAATGTTCATGCAGTTGACAAAATAGAAAATTGTTTGCACACCCATTTGATAGCTTTTATTATAATATTTCTAAAATAACTACACAAATTTTAACTTGATATGTTCCTAGAAATAGTTTTACAATGGTTTCATTGTAGCATCTTTCTTCATTAGCATTCCATTCATGTGTAACTTATTTTTGATATGTGTGCAACAGAATTAATTTTATTAGTTTTGTTATACTATATGACAACTAATTGTATCACACAAGTTTGTTTTTGTATTTTAAATTTGGTTTTATTTGATAATGTACCACATAATGTTTAATTATAAAAACTTCTTAAAATTTTGTTTTTAAATTGTACAAGTTGCATTAAGGTTGAGTTCTTCTAAAATAGGTATGACTTTATATAAGGGTGTATGCTTGTCATTCAGGAATAGTGAAAATTATTAGTGTTCAGGTGGTTGTTTACCTGCCACTTGAACTGTGTTGCAACATATTTGGAAAACGTATTTTTCGAAGAAACTATTAATCGTGTCCTCCATATGTTTACTTAAGAAAAGAAAATATACCCCAGACATGGGCGGAATGGTACTTCCAATGTATTACGCATGCTAGAAATATTATTTTGGAGTCCTCCAACATCATCAAAAACTCCTTTTTTAAACTACTGTAGCTTAAAACCTACTACCAAAACGCAAGTGAAACTACGATAGGAGCCTGCATTGAATTTCGCTGCAGACTTTCCACCAATAAAATTATAGGGTCACCACTTTAAATCCCATAGGTATATGTAGCACAATGAGAACACCGCACTGCTGTTCATAGTCTTGTGGGTGGCTGCAATTGGGCACGGTGTGTGTGGCGGTCTCACCCTTATTGCTCCTGCACTTCTGGCCCTCAAATTGGAAAACCGTTCCAGGTAGTGACCACCTCAACTTGAACAGAACTGAAAAGTTAAGACTATTTTTATGGTGTCTGTGGTAGCTGTAGGGAAATATGATGTCTTGTGGGGAATTATGTCTTGGTTGTAAGTGTGGTAGCACTGCATATGTGTGTTATGGTTCTTGATAGTTAATAAATGGCAGTCTATTTGCCGGAATAACCATAAACTTAAGATGAGGTAGACCGATCTTGCTGGCTGCGCACAACCAATCTCAGTGTCCCAACATTGAGCTGCTTTTCTGCCAACACGTCAAGCGAAAACGGCGTTGTTTGGAATTTTAGGTTAGAAAACTGATTTGTAAACAAATGATTTGAGATGTATGTATACTTTCTCTAACAAATTTGTAATGCAGTTTAATTAAATTCAAATTGGAAAAAGTATTTTATTCATATATTAATGTTTGTCATTTAAAAATTAAGATATAAACAAACACTTTCATCACTGTTGACCATGTGACTTTGACAGTTGTGTATGATATGTTGGGTACATGCGCAGAAGATGAATAAGCAGTCTACCTCATCTTTAGACTATGGGAATAACTAGGAAATTTCGACGTTATTACACTGGCGACGAGCATGGGATGTGATGAAAATATAGTATAAATTGGTATATGGTTGTTGGCAAGTTATGGTGGCGATCGGAAGNTATGTTGGGTACATGCGCAGAAGATGAATAAGCAGTCTACCTCATCTTTAGACTATGGGAATAACTAGGAAATTTCGACGTTATTACACTGGTGACGAGCATGGGATGTGATGAAAATATAGTATAAATTGGTATATGGTTGTTGGCAAGTTATGGTGGCGATCGGAAGAGTGGGAGAATTTAGCCCACATGAAGAAGAGGTGGCATCGTATGTGCTTCGGCTTAAGCATTATTTAAATGCCAACCAAATTAAGGACGAGCATAAAGTCTGTGCTAATTACCGTTATTGGGCCAAAGGTACTTGCAGTGCTTAGTAATTTAGTGTCGCCAGACAGCATGCATGCAAAGTCATATGACAAGTTGGTTAAAGTGTCAGTAGAACACTATACTCTGCTAANCATTATTGGGCCAAAGGTACTTGCAGTGCTTAGTAATTTCGTGTCGCCAGACAGCATGCATGCAAAGTCATATGACAAGTTGGTTAAAGTGTCAGTAGAACACTATACTCTGCTAAAGATTGTGGTGGCTGAACACTATGTTTTTTACAGCAGAGTACAGAAATCCGAGGAAAACATAGCCGAATTTGTAAAAGGCTATTAAACATCTCGCAACATCGTGTAAATTTGACGCTGTCCAGAGTAAAGCGTTATGGGACAAGCTAGTTGTAAGAATTGCCGATGAGAGCGTGAATCAGCAATTGCTGTCAGAAAATTTGTCATTTGAAGATGCTAATGGGGGGTTGAGGTTATGTGCTCACTACAAGGTCACCTAGAACTCTGTACTAGACAGAGACCACTATCCTCTTCCGAAGCAAGAAGATAGCTTTGCCTCGCTAGCTGGATGTGTATGTTTCTCAGCCCTGGATTTATCAGCATACCAACAGATGGAAGTATCAGAGGAGTCGCAACCCCTGTTAACCATAAACATGCAAAAGGGGCTATACACGTTCACAAGGCTGCAATTTGGATTGTCATCAGCTCCTGCCATCTTTCAGTCTGTGTTAGAGCAAATTGTCAGTGGTATTCCCGGAGTGGTGACCTATTTGGATGATATTTTAAGCGGCGGGCCCTACGTTTGAACTGGCATGAGAAAGGTTAGATAAGGTATTGGTTCGGTTCAAAAGACATAGTATTAGTCAACCTGTCAAAATGCAGATTTGTGGAGTCTCAGGTGACTTACTTGGGGGTGTGTAATTGATCGCACAGGAGTTAGACCAACAGACAAATTATTGAGAGTAATCAAGGAGGCACCAGAGCCAACCAACAAGGAAGAACTACGATCTTATTGTGGCTTGTTAAAGTACTATGGGTGGTTTATCCCCCAGTTATCCAGCAAACTCAGTGCATTTTACGAGTTTTTGAAACTGGATGTGCCTTGGGAGTGGAATGTTGATATGAGTAGACTTTAAGAGTAAAGGCTGGTTTTGTCAGTTTAGTTTGCTCGTCCATTTTGACCTGGCCAAGCCTCTCGCATTAACTTGTGAAGCATCCCCAACAGGAGTTGGAGCGGTCCTGTCACACCGTGGAGAAAATGGTCACCATCCTATTGGGTTTATTTCTAAAACACTAACAGCAGCAGAAAAGAATTACTTGCAACTAGATTGCGAGACCTTGACCATTATCCATGAAGTAAAAAAATTTCACAACTTTATTTATGGTCGCAAGTTTATTCTCAAGATGAGCCACAAACCACTTACCGCCGCCTTTTTTGGCAAGCGGCGGGGAGTACCACCAATGGCAGCCAAGAGATTACAGCGATGTACGGTGGTGTTGTCGGCCTATCACTATGAAATCCGATACAAACCAGGTGTAGACCTTCCCCATGTCGATGCATTCTCTCGCCTGCCAGTGGCAGATGATCAATCCGTGGAGTCTGAGGACTTTGCATTGTCACCAGTGTCAGGGTTCAGAAGAATATCAAATGTTTTGCACTAGTCATGGATAAGCTGTTACTTCCAGCAGATATTGGGCGAGCAACAAATTGGGATCCTATTCTTGCCAGAGTGAAGGATTTTACTAAATGTGGCTGGCCGGAGCATAATCCCAAAGAATCACTGTCCACTTACTTTACTAAAAGAAAGTGGGTTAACAGTTGAGGTAGATTGTGTCCTATGGGGATGCTGGGTTATCATTCCAGCATCTTTACAGAGTGTTATCCTGGCTGTCCTACATGAAGAACATTCTGGTGCTAATTGAATGAAGATGTTAGCACGAAGTTATGTGTGGTGGCCAAGACTCAATGGCCAAATTGAAAATGTGGTGCGGTCTTATCATTGCTGCCAGTGTTCAGTCCTCTGCCATAAAGATTCTGTTACAACAGTGGCCACGGCCGACACGGATGTGGCAATGCATACATGTGGACTTAGCTTCAGTGGGAGGTCGGGATTTGCTCATTGTTGTGGATGCTGACTCCAAGTGGGTAGAGGTTTTTCTTATGCGTTCAACTACGGAAGAGGCTACTGTAGCAAAACTCCAAACATTATTTAGCTTCTATGAACTTCCCGAGTTGATAGTTTGCTGACAAGTACCTCCAATTCTCTTCTGAAGAAGTAAAATTGTTCGTAACATAGAATGGTATAAGTCAAACCTTGATCCCCCCATATCACCCTCAGTCTTATGGGATGGCTGAAAGGGTAGAGCAGGATGTAAAAAAAGGACTGTTGAAATACATGTGCTCGCGAGAAACAGGGAAGGTGACCCTGTTGTTCCAGCATCAGTTGGATAATTATCTGTTCTCGTACTGGAATATTCTCTTCTCCACTACGAGATCAACACCAGTAGAAATCTTCTTAATGTGGTACCCTCGTACACTGGTAACTAATTTAAAGCTGTCGCTCAACNGTACCCTCGTACACTGGTAACTAATTTAAAGCTGTCGCTCAACTATACGATGCAAGCGAAACATAGTGCCAAGCAGCTCGTGGAGCCCTCACTCAGAACACAATCTCAGCACTATATGGATGGGAAAAATGTTTGGGTGCGTAGTGTGAGAGCCGAGATAACTAATTGGGTACCGGGACAAATCCAATGCAGAGCGATTTCAGTTACTTACTAAGTTAATATACAAGGTCGCACGCATTTGTCATGCCGACCACCTCTGGAAACGGCACGCCGTGCTTTCACACGAGNTAAGTTAATATACAAGGTCGCACGCATTTGTCATGCCGACCACCTCTGGAAACGGCACGCCGTGCTTTCACACGAGGGTGGTGTGTCACAGCAAGCCGCGGCAGTCTAACCATTAATGGGTAAATGGGATGGCAGCGTACGGACCACAGGAGCCACAGCCGGGCCTGAGAAAGGTGTACGAGCAAAGCCCTTTGCCCTATTGAACAACTCTACAGGGCACAAAGACTTTCAAGGGGTTCCCGACGGGGGATTGGACATCACAGATGAAGGCTCACCATTGCAAGAAGTGTTCCGGGGCTTTCCAGGCCCAGAGTCAGCTGTATCAAAGGAGGGAAGCGGTGGAGATGTGTTACCAAGAAATCTTCATGCAAGGTGTACAATTCACAAACCACAGAGGCTGGACTGTAAATTATGGTGTTATGTATATGTTGATTGTTGGTATAATGGGGATTCATATTTATAGGAAGGAGTGGAGTAGCTGTAGGGAAATATGTTGTCTTGTGGGGAATTATGTTGTCTTGGTTGTAAGAAGTCTGGTAGTACTGCAGATGTATGTTATGGTTCTTGATAGTTAATAAATTGTTGTCTGTTTGCCGGAATAACTAGGAAATATGTGACATTACAGTGTACAGTTGTATTTTAGTGTGTAAAATTTAACATATTATGACCCTAATCACTGTCATAATTTTAAAACGTCTGAAACTTAAATAAAATTTTTTCCATTGAAGAATGTGTGAACAGTATTTACGTAAATTTAACTGCCATCAATTATGTATATTGATTTATGAACCACTTTATACATTAAAAAATTATGAAGAAACTTTTTTCAGAACAGGTGAGGATTTGCTTACTGCAGTAAACATGTGAACGAGATGAATAACTTATGCTTATAGGTTATTATATTCTGTAATGCAGTGTTGGGCTGTGCTTCTTATAAGTGAGCTTTTAAACTGTGATGACAGCAGGTGTGGTTGTGTTTGCAGATGATTGCTCTCCTACAAGACCATCTAGAGTACATCCCCTTGCAGACAGGGTTCATGGTGGAGCTGAGNGTTTGCAGATGATTGCTCTCCTACAAGACCATCTAGAGTACATCCCCTTGCAGACAGGGTTCATGGTGGAGCTGAGTCTCACTGGGGCGGTCTCGTTTGATCTGTCAGGCCAGATTCAGCTCAGCTTGTGGTACAAGAGTGCCCACTCGCTGGTTGAGAAGAAGTAAGGGTGGTAATACATTATGTTAGCAATTTAGCAAAAATGTTTACTGGTGCACACATCTTCCAACTGAAATGTTATTGTGTTTTAGAGTCCAACCTGAGATATTTTAAAAGTACGGTTTTTTATTTTTCTACCCATTGCCTACCTTTGAAGCTTATATGTTTTAAAGTCGCTGTGGATGCAAAAAATTTGTGGCCATATGTTCTGTGAAACTGTCGTAAACATAAATATATAAACGGTAAATACACACATAAATAGATAAAAATATTATAAAGTCAATTTATTAATGTTTTTTAGATTTTGTGGCTAAGCTGTGGAAGAATTAAAACTCACAATTTTTGTAAAATTTCTTTATTGCTGAAGCTGATTACAAGTTGTGTTGATTTAAATCGGTCATTGCTTATCTTTCATCAATTTTACTCTTTCTGTTAATTCTTAATATTTAGTTCTTGTTTATTTTAAAGATTGACAACTGGGTTATTTTTATTCAGATAAAAAAGTTCGGTTTTCCATCTAGCACCGTATTTTTTGTGTAGTTGTATATTTTTCGTCACGGTTTTTAATGGAAATGTTATCTCAATATTTGCATAAATATTGCATTTAAATTTTTTTATGTATGTATTTTCCATAGTTATTTTTTGGTTGAAATTTATTTGCTGTTTTTTGCTTAAAACTAAATTTCTATTACCAATTTTTTTTATTTGTTTTGTAATATGGGTAACATTTTTATGTGCAAATTATTATACCTTTGGTTGGTTTTCCCATGATCAGCTTTGGCAATGGAGAAAAGCACAATGAATTTTCAAGTTTAAGCAAATTTATGCTTCAATTTGTTTAAATTGAAAATAAATTAATTTTTATGACCATCAGATTATACAGTGCATTGGGCGCAGGATATCTGAAAATATGAGATGTCACAGATTTACTGCTGTGGTGCATGGTAAAGGAGGAAGGGAGTTATGGTCCATACGGTATAAGAAGGCCACTTTCTGACAGCCAGTGAGTGGCAACTTAATGTTTACAAAACAAACAAAGTGCCATTTACAAAATCCTGTATCAGCTGATGCATGAACAAACAAAAGTTAAAATTACGTTGGCTATTCTGAGTGCACTGCCAATGCACATCACAAAAGCAGAAAATACGCGGGTAAGAAAGAGTTCTTACATTTATTAATGCATTTTATTTTACAAGGACACAAAACAATGGTTGTTAGTGTTAAAAACTAAACNAACTTTGCCGTGACGCGCTGTGCGCGCGATCTCTCGGATATTATGCGAGGTATTACCAGCCAGAAATGAACCTCTTTTGCGCGATATATAACGAATTTACAAACAAATGCCAATAGTTAAATTTTTCCACGAGCTCTGCATAATTTTTAAAGTAACATATATTTCATGTAAAATGATTTGGAGTAAAAGTCATTTATATTCGGCCGGTAATCGTTCGTCTACGTAAATTATACGCCATATTGTTCTCATGAAACCCATCTCCTTGTTTGTAGAAAGTGAGACGCGTGAATAGTTTTTAAGCAATTCTAATGTTATTCCACGTCACATATTTCCAACTCGAATATATTAGCTATAACGCCCAAAGTGTGATAATAGATACAACAGACCGTCTCGCAAATGTTAACCCAAATTCACTATCTCGGACAAATTAAAAAAGAGTTAAAAAATATTTAATTAATTGCAACATTTTATATTTTTACTTGTATAACCTACTTATTTTTTTAGACAGATGTCAGTCTTAAAGTATCTTAAAATTTGTTTAGCATTACAGTACAATGGCAAGTGGATTAGCTGACAGCGTGTTGATAAAAAATACAGCCCCGACTTGACGGACCAGCTGATGGTGGAAGGATACATAGTCACATGTAGTCAGACGTAAACAGTGGCGCTACTTTTGCAGACCTGTCAGAAAACGGCCTTCTTATACAGTATGGACTATAGTAAGGGTGGCAGCAACCAGGTGTTTGTTGTAACCGAAAACATCTGTTACTTGCCATACTCTGCTGCTCGCCATACTCTTTCACTGCTCCCTTCCAGTACTGGGATGGCTTCCATTTTGTCACTTGAAGATCCTGTATTGTTGTCTTCCTCAGTAGTAACACTGTCACTGTTTACACCTCTGAGTTTGATTAAAATGGGTTCAATTTCAATATTGAAATGAACATCCAAGACATACCCTAGTACTCATTTTCAAGTTACTTCATGTGCTCACAATATGGTTTTCAATCATCTGCCCCCAAACTATTGAGCTCTTCTTGGCAGAGTCGTTTCACGTCACCTAAATTGCAGTTGTTTTGGGTTTTAACTTTGCCCTTTACATTGGCTGAAATATTTTTATTCAGATTTAAGTCCTGATGATGGGATGGCAAATTAGGTAAGTGTTGTGTGCCCAATACTTTTTAGAATTTCATCCACTAAATAAATTATTTCTCAAGACGTACATTGTTTGTGAGCTGGCAAAGTGTAGGCATGAGCAGCATGTCATCTGCAAACAGAATTTTTTCTTTCACAAACTTCGTTGCATGTTGCGTTTGGTCAAGTTTGATGTTGGCGACTTATTAATATTAATAATATTAATATTGTGATGAGAGACATTGTCTAAGCCAAAACGCTGTTGGCAAGAAGATTAGGAGTAAGTTTTCCTCTTGCTCATTTCTCATAGTTTTGTCAGTTCATGTTGTGATACGTTAGTCTCCTGTAGCTTGTAGAGATTTCCACGTCACACATTTGGAACAAAACCGTTTTCACCCCCAGCATGAACCATTATTAGCCACTGGCTTTTTGAAACAGGCGTGAGTGGCCAGTGTGCAGAGTCATCACTCCAGCATTTCTGTTGTACACATGAAAACAAAATATATACACTACATTAACATTACCATTTCTGAAGCATTACATATTTTTTAAATAATTTATTTGCTTCTGTTGTATGCTAGATTTCTCTATCAAAATCAAATGCTCAGATTTAGTTTTCTGCCACCAAACACCCTACTTTTTCAGAAATCTTCAAAAAGTTGAATTGCAGTCTTGAAATTTTATGTACTTTTCCAGTTACTGTCTTATTTTTTCAACTGTCAGAATACACTTTTCTGTTACATAAAACTTTTAGTAAAGTGACTTTGCCTTGACAATTTTAACGAGTGAGGTGGTGCAATTGGAAACCAGTAGACTCTCATTTTGAAGGATACTGGTTTGATTCCTAGTTTTGCCATCCTGATTTCAGTATTTCATGATTTCTTGAAATCACTCGAGGCGAATGCTGGGATGGTTCATTATTGCAGGCCATGGCAGATTCCTTACCCATTCCTGCTTCTCTAGTACTTTGCTCCATCTCTAATGACCTTACTGTCAACAAGATGTTAAGTCCTACGCATCTACCCAGAAAATTTAATGATAAATAAAATCGTATGACGTGGCCTGGTGTGTGGGGGACTCTTGAAAGTGCCCGGGATTGAGCAGGAGGAAGTTTATTCAAGTACATGGGTTGTTTGGCAAAGTGCACAAACAATAGTTACAGGTTTTGGCAAGAATTTTAAGCAATTTTGGGTGGGTCGAGGTGGGCAGCAACTGCTCTTCCACTTAGACTAGTGTGATATATCTGATGCCACTATCTTTGTAACCTCTGCAGTAATGGGAAGTTTCTTTGTTTCGCTTCTAGTGTGATAACTCTGCCATCCCTCAGATATGGTCAAACAATGCGACTGATTAAAGCCCCAAACTTACATCGAGTATCGCAGCAGGTTGTCGGGGTGTTTAGGATTGTCAAAATTCTTCTGCTGTTGTATAAAAAAAATATGTATTCAATCCATACAGAAATACAAGCACTACACTGAAATATAGGTTAAATAAACATGGCATACAAGGATTGCCATGGGCCAACATGAAGTAAACTTACCACGAGGTCAGAAAATAAATAATTTATAAGATAAACCTCCAATGCACAGTGATCAGTAGAGACTCCTCCACTACTTGGGGGCATGTGAAAAATGAGTGCGGTTGAAGTTAAACTATTGCCACTAATGTGTGATTGTATGAACAAAGGTTGAAGATGTTACAAACATGAGTGCCACATGATTCGTCTGCAGAAATCTTGACCATGGCAGGAGATAGCTACAACATAGGCAAGCACCTCACATTGAATTATTACATGAACACACAACTTACCAGGTTTAAGGCTGCAGATAATTTGGACTTGTGCATTTTCTCATTTTTTCCCATTTGCATCTTAGGGTTTAGTCTGTGTGTTATGCTTACATATTTGCTTTAATCACAAAAATGAAATTAGAAACTAGTTATGTATATTTATTTGTTGGAAAATTAATTAATAGCTCTTTAATGGTGATAAAAATTAGGTCATTTGCTTATCGAGTTAGCTTTAACACCTCTCCTGTAAGTTTTTCTTTTATAATTATATCTTCTTTCACTGTGATATTTGTATTTTCACATTAGCACGGGGAAATTTGCACTCACAATAACTTACGGAGACTTAGTATTGTGGCGAATATATGCCCTAATGTGTTATACGAATGCCATGATGGGTCTTTGTCTACCACCAACGGAGGACGGAGATAAAACGGTGACTCTTCAAGGGAAATAAGTGAGAATTTAGCTGTTGTGGAAAGGGTGCTACTCAGTGTTAACCCATTTGGGTTAAGAGATTATGATGTGTGTAGGTGTGTTGACAGTCCAATGTGACTGTTACCCCTTGGTATCATTGCAGATGCATGCACAGCGGTGGAGGACTTAACTCATTACTTAAGCTCCATTGTTATAGGCCAGGGAGCATGCCTGGTCTCTCGTGCACACACAGCAGTATTGCCTAATGCTCATAGTAAAAACTGTAGTGGAAACATACTTACACCGCCCAGTACTAAGATTTTACTAAACAAGACAATACAGAGAGATAAGTTACACACACAGCTATAAAGTATACTAAAGAACACTGATAAAATGTACTGAACATTACCTCATGGTGCAGGTAGCACGATACAGAATTATATAGTATTCATAATGCACGAGTATTGAACAAACTTTAAGTTGTTTAACGCATTGTCAGTAATTATGAACTGGATAACTTACTGAATATTTTTTATGTAAGCCTCCCTTATACCGAGATGTATAAGGGAAGGGCAGAGAGAGGCGTGGGGAAAAAGACTTGATGGTAATATGAATAAATAATTATGTAGCAGAATGACTGGTCGGTTAACTAGCACAAGGTGAAGTTCTCCCACATGTACAAATGCGTCATCTCCCTGGCTCTGTCCGAAATAGACTGGAAGGAGGGCTGATGCAGTCTGCATCAAGCACTGGCCGCGTCAGTCATTAAGGGTCCAACACTATAGTAATAAAACATTTTTAAATGACACAATTTTTAAATTTTAATTAAATCAAACTGAATGCTTGTATTGTTGAGCATCGTGAAAAAACAGTGATAAATTGTGAGGTGGTTGTAAGGAAAATTTCATTACGTTAAATCAAGTAAGCTTTGCTGACTATAAAACCTGCAATTCAACATCAGAGAGAACACACATACGCAGACTTGAAAACACTTAAACATTTATTAAAACAGCGTCATGTGCAGCAATTGTAACAGTAATATGTTGGATGGAAGCGTTAGTACTGCCAGCATCATTTCAGTGTCCACTCGACACGGAAAATCTTTAAAATGCAAAGGTAAAACTACTCTGAGATACAATTTGTAATGCTTGTACTGAGTTTAGGTATCACACCCCGTCCATGGCAGCCCTATACGTAACATAATTAACAATATGCGACAAGATAATGGTATCACTGCACTACACAAGGGAGTTGGAGAAAACGATCATGACCCGGGTACTTTCACACAGCACTAGATATATAATGGCACTATGAACTTGGATACATATTAAATTAAAACCACTTTCTTCATTATACATGCCATGTGGTCTTGATAGTGTTGAATATTAGCCTCTGCTATATTTAATGTTAATCCTGGCTATACAGAGAGTCGCGGCTATTGTCGGAGGCCACGCTGTTGTCCAGTCTAGTTCATGATGGCGCCCTCACAGCATGTCGGTCGGTTGTAGTGATGTCGTGTTATATCCAAATACATCTGTTATACTCCACTCCAGTTTATTATTTGTCTTCCGTGTTTTTCTACAGATAGATAGTCAGTTGGGGCTGGTGGTGTCTGCAATGTTCTGGATCTCGTGGCTCCGGGTGTTACGCAACTTCATCATGTACCTACGTGTGTCGGGTTCGGGCTACGTTATTAAGGATGTACGTCGATAATACATACTCTTTGTCACCCTGTTTGGCTGATTACTGCTGTACAATATAACCTCACTGTAGCAACCCCTTTTATTATGTCCATCTCTCTTTAAAGATACATTTTTGAGGAACCATGCTAAATTCTGTAAAAAACAAAAAGTTCTAAATTTGAGGGAAATCAGCAGGAAAATAAGTCGCTACACAATGTGTTTGTCTTGCCAAACTCTGTACTCCAAGCAGTGCATATCAAAAAATAGATACCACCCCTATTTTGATGTATAGGAGTCAGAATCTGTCAAATTCTTCAAGTTCCCTAAGGGCCTAGCTGGCTGAGAGGTTAGACAGTTTGCCTGCCACCAAGGCGAACAGAGTTCAATCCCCAGCCGGAACACTCCTGGATTTTCGCAAGTGGGACTCATGCTGGACAATGCCGCTGGTCTGCGGGTTTTCTCGGGAATATCCAGTTTCCCCCACCCTTGCATCCCGGCGCCACTCCTTTCTCATCTCATTTCACCCTCATCGGCTCTCAAGATCTCAATGTTAAGATCTGCCCTAATATTTCCACGCGTCCCACTCCGAACCCTCTATTAAGACCATCTCTCACTAACAACTCTATTCCTGGAAACCGTGAGGAATCTTAACAGTGGGGTTCTACTGTAATTTGTCAGTTTCTGAAGTCAGCATATTATTCGCTGCCCACACGAAACATGCAAGTGATGCAGCAATATGACAAAGGGGCTGTGTCCTAAATGGAGATAGAGGGACCAGGACTATGTCAAGTACTGTGATAAGAGTTTAGCTTTTGCAGATGCATGTATTTTATGCATAATCAAGATACCTGAAATGATTTAATGTGAATAACTTTGCCAGAAGTATATCGGAATAAAATGTGGAATAATTTAAGTAATTTGTAAGAAATTTTCACTATGTATTACATTATGTCGAGGATGCTGAATGCAGTTTGGTTGACTGTGGCATATATTAATGTTGTTTACGCAAGATGGTTTGAGCCTGAAGTTGTAGAGTTTTTAGGCTTCTTGAGTGTAACAGTGATTGAAGCAATCCACCATAAATGATTATATTATGATCAGTTTATTTGCTAATCATTTCTGGAATAGTTTAAGATAATAGTTGGAAATGTGAGTTCAGATTTTAGTAATTGTTTAGCATACCAAATTTCAATATTATAAATAATACTGTAACGTTAAATAAGAGTACTTCATGTTGGTATTGGATATTGCTTCTGTGTGCGCAGTGCTGGCATTTTTCTAAAAGGCCTGATGAAGGTGGATACGTCGTTCGTGCGCAGCCAGGCAGAGTTCACTTTTGCCACGGAGGTGAAGCTGCACCTGGAGTCGGACGTGTCTTTCTCCGATAAGATCGCCATGTGTATGCAGTTGAAGCAGCCTGACTCTATCATCAGGTGAGCTGATCTCACATTCTTTCCAGCTCTCTGCCTTTCTTTTGGTCTTGAGCCATGCACTTTATCTCGAGTATTCAGTTCTTGAACAAAAGTTCACACCATCTGGTAGGCAGAAAGTTGAAGGAAAGCAGATTGTTCATGCTTTTTAAAAATTAAGGAACTATGTAGTTATATTAGTGTTCTTAGTGACTTATTCATAGTCTTGCAGATGAACCGGTGATGCTGGTGTTTGTTTGAATCCTACACCTTGCTCAGCTCATAATTTTTTAACATGTAGTCGTCTTACTTTGACGTCGTCTGCAGGTTGCAGGACTGGATGTCTCACTGGAAACGCTGGTAAACTCCTGACCAGGAATTTTACCGGCAAGATGCTGAGACGTGCATGCTCCATTTGTATGGAACTTAAGGAGGTTGTGTCCATTACGGGCACCAGCTAGTTGTGAATGAACGCTTGGACTAGCACAGAGACTTGGCAATGCTTTCTCGGGGCTGATCGATGGCCAGGTGAATGCCTACACCCTTGCGAGAAGTTTGGTTGGATGCTGACCTATTATTGGCTGATCAGACGCCACTGGTAAAGGAACACACTAATGACAGAAAAAAATAAACACATATACAATAAGCCCTTGCAAAAGTAATCGCATATAACAATTTAAAAAAAAATTTAAAAACTTGTTTAGCATAACAAAATAATGTGAGCTGGCAGTCAACAATTAAGTACAATGGAATATCAAAAATGTCATCAAAGGCTGTCGTTTGCAGTTTTTAGTGAAATAGTGAATTGAACACACATAATTTAAAAAAGAAAATAAAACTACAGTATCTAATAAGCTGGCACGGTTGTGCCTTCGTCACAGGTAAAGTTCATTCTTGGGAAAGGGGTGTGGCCATACATGCCCAAAATGGCTCTAAATAAATAAATAGCCTTTTCCCTAGGTAAATTTCACTTGCCATATTATAGAAAAAATTATGTGGGGCACTATAATCACTCATGCCTCACTTAAACATTCACACACGAGGCAGAAGCATTGTATGAAGTAGTGCATGTTAGGTGTATTTGAGTTCGTGAGGGATGGAGTTCTTTATAAAAATATGAGAACTAATTTTGATGTTTACTTTATTCACACAACTATTATTTATAGCATTAAATTATCTATCTCCACTATTACTCTTTGTATTTCTCAGTGAGAGCAATATTTAATGTCTCTTTCAACTCTAATTAATATCCTTCTTAATGCCTCTGTTTGGTTATAGTCAATTAACTCATACTCATCATTAACTCACGTTAAGTCTGTCTGTTGCCATCCTTTGTAATGTCTTTCACTCACGCATCCAGTCCAATAGTCCAACCTGCCAGTCACACTATTGCTGATTTTCCTACCGCTTGTCACTTCTCTCGCCGCTCGTTTCTCTTCTAGCTCGTCATCCATCGCTGAAACTCCAGCCACTCATCCAATTAACAACTCCCGACTCGGAGGCCCATTGCACTTTTATACTCGCTAACCTTGATCTGGCAAGTTTTCTGCACCCTGAGTCATGCTGAGAGAAACTAGGGCAGTATTAATGACAGAATATCACTTCAAAAGATGCCCGATACCCAAGGTCGGATGCGGGGTGGTGCCCTGATAGGCATAACAGGCACCATTTGTAGACATTCCTTTGTGAAAAGCAGCTGTCTCTGGTTGCAACTGATAGCGCGTGCATCCATAAATCATCTGTGCCTCGCACGCTCGCAGAGCAGCCGTCTGTAACAATATTTTGAGCATAGAATGGTGCTTCTTATTTTCAACTTCAAAGTAAAATTTTTTTCTGCCCTGAATGTGTATATACATATTTAATTTGTCTCCAGTAGTTGACAGACATGTTGCATCTTTATTTCAGTGCCAGAATAAAAATNGGCAAGTTTTCTGCACTCTGAGTCATGCTGAGAGAAACTAGGGCAGTATTAATGACAGAATATCACTTCAAAAGATACCCGATACCCAAGGTCGGATGCGGGGTGGTGCCCTGATAGGCCGTTTGTAGACATTCCTTTGTGAAAAGCAGCTGTCTCTGGTTGCAACTGATGGCGCGTGCATCCATAAATCATCTGTGCCTCGCACGCTCGCAGAGCAGCCGTCTGTAACAATATTTTGAGCATAGAATGGTGCTTCTCATTTTCAACTTCAAAGTAAAATTTTTTTCTGCCCTGAATATGTATATACATATTTAATTTGTCTCCAGTAGTTGACAGACATGTTGCATCTTTATTTCAGTGCCAGAATAAAAATTATTCTAAAATACATGACTAAATAATTTTTGGTCAAATTAATTTTTCCTCTTTGCCGAAGAGAAAATGTATTTATTTGGCTGCATCCTTGTGTTTGTGTTGTTTTGTGTGTGTGCTTGCATACATATGCACATATGTGGCCCTCTTTTTGAGGTAATTTTTTTTACAGTAAATGTGGTATGATGATGGTGATTGACATTTATAAGTGGATTTAAAGTTTTGAATGCATGGGTGTATGAATAATTTTAAAATGTGCCATCTGGCAGTTTCCAGAGGTAAGTGGAGGGTTGGTGAGGCAGCTAAGAGATAAACCCGGTGTTTTTATTTGCAGGCACAATGTGTACAAGGTAGAACGGATTCCTGGCAGCAAGCATCGACTGCGCAAGTCCAAGTACAAAGTTATCCATGTTGCTGGCAGGACATATGCGTTAAACCAGAAGAACAATGATATGTGCGGCATAATACACACAACGTGAGGAGGGTCTTGCCTGCATGTGAATGTTTGTCTGGCAGATGGATGTGTGTGGAAAATGGTCACAGCTGTACATATTTGTACTTTGTCTGTGCAACCTTATAGTTTGATTCCTTATAGAACTGAGCAGGCCTTCTAAAAAAAAATTGATGTAAAAATTTATAAAAACCAAAAGCTTATTTTATATTNACATATTTGTACTTTGTCTGTGCAACCTTATAGAACTGAGCAGGCCTTCTAAAAAAAAATTGATGTAAAAATTTATAAAAACCAAAAGCTTATTTTATATTATGTGTAGGTATAGTATGTTGGAATAAAAAAATTGTAAACATTTAGCATTTATCAAGTACACACTTCATGCAGCAGTGTGCAGTCCGTACTGAAGAGAATGCACTTTGTAAATGTACCTGCAAAGAAGGATATTTTAAAATTCACTTTATTAATTTGCATTTCAAAATAGGCCTCTTTCCTTGCCGGCATANTTCGTACTGAAGAGAATGCACTTTGTAAATGCACCTGCAAAGAAGGATATTTTAAAATTCACTTTATTAATTTGCATTTCAAAATAGGCCTCTTTCCTTGCCGGCATAGGTAAAATGTTTCAGGTTCATTTGTATGTATTCTCTCTCTTAAGCATTGTATACCTTGTTAAGAAACAAGATATTTTGTTATGTTTGTGTTTTGTGTGTAAATATGGACGAAAGTTGGATTGTGTATTGTTCCTAATGCTAGTTAAAATGCAGAATTCTTATATAATTTTTGACTGAGTAGTACTTTTTGATTTAGTCCTAAATATATCCTTTAATAAATATTCAACACTTGAATGAACAAAAAATATTTTAAATTTAATTCCAATGCTACTTGTGTACAGTTGCAACTAAGAAACTATAAAATCACACAGAAAATTTTCTTCTTATTACTTGCTAATCATATTTATATTTGAATAAAATACAGGGAAATAGATCTGTGATTTCTGAGTGGTGTCTGTCTAACTTTTTTGTATCAAACAAAATAATTGGTTTGTGACCTTAGGTTTATAATAGGAAATTTACATGTATATTCCTTGAAAAAGTCATGGCTATTATTTTGAGAAGCTGAAAGATAAATATGCACTATTTGTTAGGTAATTGTTTAGGAGTGGAAATAGTACGTTAGCTAAAAACTACTGCTGATGTATTCAGTAAATCAGTAAGTCTTAGGTTGATTGAAAAACCTTCATTTCTGCTGCGTTATGGGGGATGATATATTTTCACCTCCACTGATATCCTAGTTTGTCGTCTGTATGTTAATTTTGTGTACTGGTGTTACTTCTCTTGTGCTAACCAACAATGTAACGAAGTAAGGCGAGATCATCCGGCTGCCGAAATCTTAACCGCTTGCATGCACGACATCAGCATAGGAGGAACACTTCACTTACCAGCATTTTGTGCGTTGCGTAACTTTGCACACATCCTTTTAACGCTCTGTGGTTACGGGTTCATTCCTAAAACTAATATCAGATGTATCAAGACAATTTTACCATCAAATGCAACAAGAGAAATACTGTACAAACACGGTGGGTGGGAAATACACTTAACAAGCGCTGCACAAAGGAAACTCGTGTAACATGCAGGGACAAGTGACAAAATTTGTTGAATAATGATGAATGCCACAATTATTCTTACTAATTCTACAACACAACTTTTATAAAATTTCAATAAAAATAGCTATTTCAACATTTTTTATCACAGCCAATAAACTGATTAGTTTTATGTGCAACAATATATCACTCAACCAGAAAACCATAGTTCTACATATGTGAACAATGAAAGGCATTCAAGTTGTAAATAATACAAGGTGTACTTCTCCCCCCCCCCTCTCTCTTTTACACCGCCTGTCTTGTAAACTGTTAGCATTCTGGGCTTAAAAGTCAAAATTTGTTGATCATATCAGGGCTCTGCACGAGTACTAATTTATGTCTGAGTAAAGTTTTTTCCTTAAACTGTGTGATGCTGTAAGCAGGATACCACATATTAAACATATTTATAATGCATATAATTTGAATAAGAAATCGGAGGACAAATATACACTTTTGGCACTGATGTTCATATTGCNCTGAGGACAAATATACACTTTTGGCACTGATGTTCATATTGCAAAATATACAGCATTCTATGATGCATATCATCTCGCTATTTTAATTCCTGAAACTTTACACAGAACCAAACAGAAACTAGAATAATTGCATCTGTCTCAGGATATCAGATTGCGTATTTTTACTAAACAGTTTTGTATTAAAACTTGATGTGTTGTGGAGNATTGCATCTGTCTCAGGATATCAGATTGCGTATTTTTACTAAACAGTTTTGTATTAAAACTTGATGTGTTGTGGAGGCATGTTGTTTTACTTTATATTCTTGACATTGAGAGTTTTAAAAGTGTATGTATAGAGTCAAATGGATCTTTGTGTTATAAGTTGAATTTACCTGTTACTTTTTAGTCCTAATTTATTGTTAGTTACTGCTTTTAGTTTTTTGAGAGTAATTGTTGCATTCATATACTGCACCATTTGGAATAGTATCAAACTCTTAAAACATTAGAATTGTAACACAGCAATAGGTGAAAAATGTTATACTTTGAGACAAACTCTCTCTCTTTCTCTCTCTCTCTCTTTCTNAATTGTAACACAGCAATAGGTGAAAAATGTTATACTTTGAGACAAACTCTCTCTCTTTCTCTCTCTCTCTCTTTCTTTCTCTCTCTTTCTCTCTCTCTCTTTCTCTCTCTCTCTTTCTCTCTTTCTCTCTTTCTCTCTCTCTCTCTTTCTCTCTCTCTCTTTCTCTCTCTCTCTTTCTCTCTCTCTCTCTCTCTTTCTCTCTCTCTCTCTTTCTCTTCTCTCTGTGTGGACACACACACACACACACACACACACACACACACGTGTTACTGGCACATCATTTCTTCTCCCCCTAAACTGACATCACGGANCACACACACACACACACACACACACACACGTGTTACTGGCACATCATTTCTTCTCCCCCTAAACTGACATCACGGAGGAAAGGCAGAGGAGGGGAACATGCAAGTTACTTTACCTTACCTTTTCACAATGTGGTGCCAACATACGTGTGGTTACTATACTAACCAGAGGTTTTACAGACACCTCAACTAGTAAGTGGAAATTAATGTGGTCCCCGTTTGTACTTTCTTGTTGTGCAGGACCAGTGACTTTTTTCTTTAGAAAGATAGGGTAAAGACTATCAGTAAAGAAAAAATATGTGCATTTCATACCTACGGTACTGTAGTGGATAATACCGGTAGATGGTAATGATAGCGATGAGTTTGAAAGTGCCTGTAGATGTTGAGCAGCTGTATCAAATTAGAGTTCTTACAAAGTCATGAGATGAAGTGAAAACTGTTATATTAATTCATAAATATGGTACTTTTTTGAAAAAATGTGTAGCCTTTCATAAATTCCCAAAATGTACCTGTGAGAAGGAAAATTTCCTGTGATTATGACAATAAAATATGAAGAGTAATTTGTAGATGTGGGTGAAACTTTATTTGATGGTAAAATTTTCAGTCAAGTGTGTGTTATTTTTAGTGTCCATTTCTGATCTGTAGTAAATATGACATCTTATTATTNGGTAAAATTTTCAGTCAAGTGTGTGTTATTTTTAGTGTCCATTTCTGATCTGTAGTAAATATGACATCTTATTATTAAGTTATGATAGTCACATTTAAAAAAAAAAAACCATATGACTGTAACGTTACCTGAGCGATCGGGGATAGTAANGTTAAGTTATGATAGTCACATTTAAAAAAAAAAAACCATATGACTGTAACGTTACCTGAGCGATCGGGGATAGTAATGTAGACGTCGTTCTGTGACTATGTTAAGAAAAGTCAGAATATTACACACTATTCCTATTTTTAATAGAATCGGCGCCAGCTCACTGGGTGAGCACGAAGTCACAGTTCTCAGGATCATGGACCGAACGACCACGTGGCTGTATCCCCTGACACACACGGTGCAAATTTACAGGAAAATGTAATATATAGCCGGGGTATTCAGACTCCCCAGCACGCCTTAGTATTACCTTTTACCTTATAAATGAAGTATGCCTCCTTGAGGCATCTATGACTTCCTGGATAGGGTCAGGACCCGAAATACAACACTAAATGAGAACTGTGAAGTTTCGGTAAACTCAAGTAAATTGTATTGCAGAATAGTGTACACAGTTACATGTATACAGAGCAAATTAAAGCAGACCTGATTCTCAAGGCCTACCAGTGGTCATTACTGTACAAAAAGACCAAGAATGGCGTGAAAACTTACAATGGTAATTAAACCTCTGGGTTTGGTAAATTGAGCTGATGGAGGGGTGCTACGAATGCGGGGAAGACTGTTGGTAAACTGAATATAAGTTCTAGCAAGTTACGTTAACCTATTGCAGTTAAGCGTTCAGAACAAGGTATGAACGTCCCAGCAACACGACGCACATGCAGCGCCTAAGACCCGTGGAATCAGACTGGCAGAGAGCTCACTCCACTCTGCGACGTAATTTAATTTACTGACCTCATTACATTAACATGTAAAACATACATATAACAAAACACCGAAATGTTCGGAATGGACATCCCTTAGCTTTAGGAGAGTTCAGAGTTCTTTCTTAAGCACTAATTTAAATACAAAACATGATTATGTGGTGCCTTGCAGAGCACGTGGGAAATTCAGGCCTGTTAAGTTTTGGGGCACTCTTCGAACGGAACGGTCAGGTTGAAAGGAAGACTAATTATTTCCCACGTCACTAGTTGGCTTGATTACACACACAATTGCACTCGGAAAATTATATAGAACACTTCAAATACCATAGCCTTGCTACTCTACACCTCATTAAATATTTACGTGGTGTGCATTTATTTTGCGATTACTTCGCAATCCCCTAAGGGCGAATTTCAAGAACATTTGCCAGTGGGCGATAAATTCTAATGTTATTTAATACACATTCTAACACTTTATTCCTATCCTAATTACTTAGATCTCTCTAGGGACACCACAGGCACTCGGTTGGATCACTCGGTATCGGGTCATGACCCATTCCCAAATGAACGATGCGGACACGCATTGGGACGCATGACTTGTGTGTTCCGCGGGCCGCACTGGTGCAGCAACTGTGGGCCGATGACGTGATTACAGTGCCCGTGCCAGGCCATGCAGGAGTGGTACACGTTAACTGTTTAAATTTTTTAAATTGATTTCCATTATTTACAATTGTATGTCGACAAAACTTTAAAAGAAACTTCTATTGTCACAGAAACTGATTATTCTGTAAATTTTTGTAATTCTGGACCTTGTAAAGTTATTTTTTATTAAAGTAAAACTCTGATTAAAACATTTCTGTGTTAAATGTTTTCCCAAATAAAACTTATAAATGTTTTGGCCTAGCTGTTGTTTTTATATAAGACATATCTCTGCCAACAAAATCATTATAAATAGGTTTTAAATTATATTGTCTAATCTAAATATACATTTTAAAAATTTGTACTATTTCTTGCTAATTGTTTTGGAACTATCAAATAAGTTTGAGCTAAATTAAAACAATATTTGTATATCTTCATTGGGTAAAATATTCACGAACTGTATCTTGGCTATCTAAAATCACATTGTCAAATATAACTAAAGATTTATTTTCACATTGGTCTAAAGAAATCACTACATAAAAATTAAAAAAATTACCCCTTCAAATTTAATTTTTTTAACAGCACCAAAAAATTTTCTATTAAACAAAAATATTTTGGCTTATTTAAAATGTTGAAACAATCATCATTTAATTATTAAAATTTAGTAAACCAGTTTTGTAAAGAAAATAATCATTAAATTAGTTTTTCCACAATTGCTTGGACCAACTATTATTGCCATAATATTATAGGGTAAAAGTTCACCATTCTTTTGGCTTCTAAATTTTTATTCATTAATTAAAACATCAGCTCTCGAATCAATCTTCATTTGCTTGGGGCCTAGACAAGCCCATGTCAAGTTAATTTGCAGCCCGGGCGTGAGGCCCAACACTATTTAGTGTAGCATACCTCAATGTTATGGATGTAGTTTTCCAGTTAGTAGGTAATAATTCTATATTAATGAAAAAACTTCATTGTGATTTTCTTTATGATTAACTATAACTTTAATTAGATGTCATACAACATATTTAATACCAAATATAAATAATAACACAATCACAGTTGTTGATCAACAAAATAAAAAATGAATATCCTGAAAGTCTAACATAGTATTGAATCATTACATAAACTATAATTTTTTTTTTAACCTTTCAAAACTGATAATATTGTTTTAGAAACAAATAATATAGCAAATAGATTCAATATCCAGGGTAAATATGACATTCACTTAGATAATGAGTAAAAGATATTTTAGAATTATAAAGAAAAAAAATACATAATAAAGTTTTGTGTGTCCCAGATCCTCCTTGAAAAAACACTGGTTCAAAAATTCCAAATTTCAAGGTAATTTGACTATAAATATTCACTGTAATTTGGTGTATCGATGAAATGAATTACTTAACAACTTATATTATTGCTAGTTTTTAACCAAAATAATGTTTGGATTTCGTTACTCAATTGTTTGCATGCCTTAATATCCATTATTTTATATAATTAATAATAAAAATAAACATTGTTTTGTAAATAATACATTAAATTTTTTCATATTTTTGGTTTGTTTTGAAATTGAAATAATCTTAAAAATAAAAATATTAAAATTTCTTACTAAAAACCTTTATAAACGAGTGGAGATAATAACTAAATTATATAATTTATTGATGACAATATTGTTTAGTTCAAAATTGTTTTTAAAATATATAAATTATTATTGATTTATAAAACTTGCGCATTTTAAATAAAATGTTTGTGATTTAGATTGTTCTGATGGTTGGAATTAGGAATTTGATAAGGGATATGGTTCAGATTATTCTTTATTTTTATATTTAAAAAATTCTTATTGGCAGTTTATTTTTGCTGAATAAGAAACATTTTAAATTTTGTCTTTTTAAATTTATTTATTGCCATATGGTAATGTGTTTATATTATTGATTAAATATATTTCATCATTGTATGATGATAATACTGTTTTCTTTCATTTAACTAATATAATTTGAAATCTTTTGGAACAATTCCATAAACAGTTTTTGCTGTTGTTTTATTATTCATTAAAGAATTATTTTACATTATACATTTAATTTTTCTATATAAAATGTTTTAATTCCTTTAGGAAATTTATTTTCTCTGATATTATTTTTAAAAGCATATTTTTTTTTTTTAAGTCCAACAAATTCTATAATTGGTATTCCTAAGTATTTGTTTTCAAATATTCCCGATACTAGTTTACTAGCTTGTGGCATAAATTAATTTCATAATCATATGTATTAAAGTATTCAATATTATTTTTCATACCTCCATTAACATTTTCAGTCTCGATTTCAGCAATTAAATAATTTGTATATGTTTCTAGTAATTTTATTTCATCGTTACATTTTTTTCATTACATTGTAGTAAAATTTATACATCAATAATTTTAATAATTTTAAAACAACAAATTTGCAATAAATTGGTTCACTCAGTTCTACGACTTGATCCTTTTTAATTTGCAAAACATCGCCTTCATTAATTTTAATTCTATTTTCATAGCCTCTACATTTATTCAATTCATTTTATAGAATCAATTAATTTTACACCACATATATTTCTCACAGTGTCCATCTTTTTTTCATAAACAGTGTTATTCACTGATTAATAAAAGTATTTTTCAAAACCATTCTTTGATTATTATTTTAATCTTGTATTTTTCAATATATGGTTTTAACAAAGCTTTTTGTTTAAGTCCAATTAAATTGTTTACTTTATTTAAAATAATGCCTTGATTGAAACAGTCTTTCAATGTTCCATACTCAATTATATAATTTTTTCTATTTGGGTGTATTCATTAGTTTTATAAGTTTCAGTTTTGTTCCACTTTTTTATTGATTGATTTTTTTTATAGTTTGATAACTTAATACAATTAAGTGAGTAGTGTTTGGTAGCATGGGGTAATCTTTAAATGTATTATGAAACTCTACTAGAATTTCTAAATAAGCAATAAATGCATATACAGGTTTATCTTCATCTAATAAATTAAAAAATATTCTTTTGTAAATTCAAATGGTTTCATAATTTTTTGGTTTTTCTTTTGAATTATTATAATTAATAAAATCACCAATTGGTAGTGTTTGACATTCAGCCCAACCTAAATTTGTTGGACTGAATGTCCTGAATCTATGTGGGGTAATAGATATTCCACCTCTAGTTCCTTTTTCATACATTTTGTATAATATTTTATCTGTTATTAATTCTAAAATTTTGACCTACTTTTAAAGAAGCAGAATCGGTCAAATTTGGAACAGATATAGTAAACTGTTTCTAATTTATAATTTTTGTAACAAGACTCACAAGATTCATTAAAAACATCTTTTAATAATATTGTATCCTACTTTATATATTAATTATGATAGTCACCACAGTTTTTACAATTGAAATGTTGCAAACTTTAAATGCATATCTGTAATATTTTTACTATTTAATGTAGAATACCAATAATTTTTATTTTCTGGAAGTTTTAAATTAGATTAAGAATAATGATCAACCCTTTCATATGAATGAATCCCTTTTCTTAAAACTAAATGTAATTCTTCGTTTTTAAATTCTTTCATTATTTTTTAAATTTAGAATCTTTAATTGGTTTACTAACATTTTATAACATTTTTAAAATTAACTAATAATTTTAATGTACTATTATTATCAAAAATATAAGAGAAGGACCGTGCTTTACTTTCAGTTACTAAGTTTCGACTACTTATTAGTTTTTAATTTTTTCGTTTTAATTTTTATACATTAATTTTTTTATAAATTTTATTTTTGAGTATTACCTTTTTTTAAAAATGGTATTAATTATTTCCATAGTTATAACTTTGACACGTGATTATTTTTATTATTTAAAACGAAATAATACATTAGAATTGCATACAATATAACACACACAATTTGGTGTACTACAATACAATGTAATAAAATGAGGATATAAAAATAAAAATTTTAAAACCATAGGGAATCAAAACGCCACTTTTTGAAAATAAAATTTTTACTCGGCAAAAAATGATCTGCCAATTATATTATAGTAAAATTTAAATTGATTTGATTTCATTCTGTTTATTTCTCAAACAAAAAATTAGAAACACAAAAATTTTGCACATTATTTTATTTCCTTCCTTTTCCTCGATAATTTATTATGAACAAATTATAAATAACTAATTCTTCTAATATTTTTTAATATTTAACTTGTAATTTTCCAATTACATTCCCATTTTAGAAATTTCTACATTTTCTTTTGTTTCTCTTTGGTATTCTAAATTTTCTTTACAGATGAAAAATTCTAATGTTTTAAATGTTTCTCTTCTTGGATAAAAATGGCCACAAAAATTTTCTATTCTATTAGTTTTAACTTCCATAAAAGGATTTTCTGTTGGGTAAAAAGTTATTTCTAATTCATTAAAAGGAATAAAAAAAAACTTTTTTTAATTCTCTTTATTTTTACCAAGTTATATTAGTATACTTTTTAATTTTTCTTTAATAAAATATACAGATTGATTTTAATATTTTTTTCCACATAGAGAATGACATAATTATATTTTCCTTTATTATTCTGCATTTTAAACACAGATAAGCAGTTCAAGAACAAAGCATAATGAAACAATTTTACAGTTTTGTGTATCATCACATTTTCAAGTGACTTTATTGTTCATATCAGAAGATGGTTTCAGATGAACAAACTGCCACGTGTCAATAAAATGTTATGAAATTGTACATTTTTCTCTGCTCTACAGGCAGCATACATTTATTCCAGAATTCATTAAAAATATTAAGTTAGTTTATTGCTGCCTTGTGAAAATAGCCTGGAGTGTTTACAAACTGAACCAGCCATGAGAGGTGCGCTATTTGTAAATAGGAACTGTGAATCAGCTGGGGTAAGGTTCTGGCAGTCGGAATGTTTGCGATAGGTAGGGAGGGATGGGCTATTGAAGGAGTTGTAAAATAGCTACAGCAGGAACCTTCGATGCAAGAGTGTAACATATCAACTATATGTAAGTTTTGTTATATAGTTCAACAAGGGTTTGCTGCTGGTAGAGTGGTCAGCTTGCTCACAACCTCTGCAATTTAAAGATGCTAATTTGTAAATTTTGTAAATTCAGCATTTGTAAAAAAAATAAAATAATAATAATACAAGTAGTGTTACATCAAAACATTTGTCATGACGTTTTGAGGTAAGTGGACATTTTCTATGGATGGTTTATTATAGCTAATGATAAATTTTGCTCAAATATATTTTGATAAAGTTAATGTGTATGCATGTATTTGTCATTAGAAACTAATATTTAGGTTTCAAGGTAGCTTGAGATACAAAAAAAAGCATGCTCCACAAACAAGGTGGAAGAGAATTTGTAATCTGAAGTGTCTCGGTGTGTGTTTCCATCACGGGTGAGCAGAGTTTATAGCACATATGCGTGTGGCCTCGACCAAACATTCGTAAAGAATATTTTCTGTGTCATTTGGTACACTGCTAGACACATGAAAATTAGCCTCACTAGTTGCCTGGTTCACATGCAACATACCTAAAGCTGCAATTTTTTTGTGCCATGTAAAAATATTAGAAATTGAAATGAAGTGGAAAATAAAATAATTGTTATATTTTGAGAAAGTGTGAAAGATGGATTGGGTTTTTATGTACCTGTTTGTGAAACATTTTTTTAATAGCTTGCTATTAACAGAGTTTGATCAAATCAAACCTGGGTTATTTTCTAGTAAAAGTAATCAATTGATTTGCATTGCCAGAGAGAGAGAGTTCTCAAGAATAAAACAATTAAAAATTAATTAAGTGTCTCGTTCCCAATTCCCTATATAAAAAAATTTCCTATTGATCAACGTGTGCTTTCAAACAGAACAAAAAACAGTTAATGAACAATTTGTCTTGCTTGCTAAATGACTGTCGTGATAAGAAATCAAAATTAATCTGTTGTTAGAGATTAATTGTGAATTGGAATAATTTGTGGTAATTGGTATGCAGTGCTTGAACATGGCAGAGGCAAAGCAGTGTGGGTGCACACAAGGTTTTGTCCATAGCTGATTCCAAGATGGATGGATTGACAGTACAACCTCTTTTATCCAGACTGGGAATGGACATAATTTGGCTTGGCAAAAATATAGACATTCTGGAAATCAAAATAATTAAATAAAAAACAGTACTACCATAAAAGTTGCGTACTGTACACATAACAACCTACCCTTTATTTTTACGTAAATTTACCTCAATAATATAACTGTTTCTTTTGTCTTTTGATGTGTGTCAGTTCCAGCATCAAGCAAATGAAATTTTCGCTGTAAATTAGGTCTTCAAATCATCTTAAATATTGATATTTATATAATCACACTATACCAACAAGAATCTGAGTAGTAAAAATCCGATGATACTTTTACTTAAAGTTTGTCCCGGTTAGATAGATTTAAGGTGAATTAATTAGAATATAATATATAGATATGCTGTTACATTAATGTATATATATTTAAGGGGTTTTCATATTCAAATATCTGATTTCCATAAACAGGTAATGTAGAAGGCATTCGAATACATCACATGGTTTTATTAAATCTTTCTAAAACGAATTTCGTTGACAAATTTGAATTCTGTTAATGTGAAGCCACGGGCTAAAAGCTATGTTTGTTTTCAGTTTGCAACACACAGATTAAAGTACAAATTCTGATTCTAAGTGGGCAAACCTGCAGGAAAAAATAGTTTTCTTTCTATCCATTAAACTAAAAAATATGAATGAGTTTAATGTACTGTAGTAAAGTGGTGGTAATCAGTGACTTATTTACACCAAATTTGTGTGACTCAACATGCAACATGATAACACAAGTGCTTCACTACTATGAGTTCAGATGATGAACACAACATAGCATGGATATTCAACAAGATATACACTGAGGTGACAAAAGTCATGGGATAGCAATATGCAAATATCCAGATCGCAGTAGTATCACGTACAAAATGTATAAATGGGCAGTGCATTGGTTGGACTTTCATTTTTAGTCAAGTGATTCATGTGAAAAGGTTTCTGACGTGATTATGGCCGCACGACGGGAATCAACAGACTTTGAACGCGGAATGGTAGTTGGATCTAGACGCATGGGACATTCCATTTCAGAAATGGTTAGGGAATTCAACATTCCGAGATCCACAGTGTCAAGAGTCAGCTGAGAATACCTAATTTTAGGCATAACTTCCCACCATGGACAACGCAGTGGCCGACCGCCTGCACTTAATGACAGAGACCAACGATGTGTGCGCAGAATGGCCAGTGTTAACAGACAAGCAACACTGCGTGAAATAACCGCAGTAATCAATGTGGGACGTACGACGGACGTGTCCGTTAGTACAGTGCGGTGAACTTTGGCTGTACTGGGCTATGCCAGCAGAAGACCGACTCGAGTGCCTTTACTAACAGCACGACATCGCCTGCAGCGCCTCTCATGGGCTCGTGATCATATCGGTTGGACTCTAGACGACTGGAAAACCGTGGCTTGGTCAGATGAGTCCCGATTTCAGTTGGTAAGAGCTGATGGTAGGGTTCGAGTGTGGCGCAGACCCCACGAATCCATGGAGTCAAGTTGTCAATAAGGAACTGTGCAAGCTGGTGGTGGCTCTATAATGGTTTGGGCTGTTTTTACATGGAATGGACTGGGTCCTCTGGTACAACTGAACCGATCATTGACTGGAAAAGGTTATGTTCAGCTACTTGGAGACCACTTGCAGCCATTCATGGACTTCATGTACCCAAACAACGATGGAATTTTTATGGATGACAATGCGCCATATCACCGGGCCACAACTGTTCGCGATTGGTTTGAAGAACATTCTGGACAATTCCAGCGAATGATTTGGCCACCAAGATCGCCCGACATGATTCCCATCGAACATTTATGGGACATAATCGAGAAGTCAGTTCGTGCACAAACTCCTGCACTGCCAACACTTTCGCAATTATGGACGTCTATAAAGGCAGCATGGCTCAATATTTCTGCCGGGGACTTCCAACGACTCGTTGAGTCCATGCCACGTCGAGTTGCTGCACTTCGCCGGGCAAAAGGAGGTCCGACACGATATTAAGAGGTATCCCATGACTTTTGTCGCCTCAGTGTATAACTATTAGGACAATGCAACGTTATTTAGTAAAGTAAATGTCATACATACTGTATTATCATTGTTTGTGAAGATAAACAGGAATCCAGATTAACGAGGGTTTATTAAGTGAGGTTCTACTGTCAGTAAATTTTCTTAATTTTGTTTAAGTGGTACAGATTGGATTTAAGTCTCTTGAAACAAATTCTTATTTGTTTGGTTATATAGTTATTTTGATACCTCTATATTATAATTATCCACGTTCCTGTTTTGAATTCTTCCTTTGTATGTTTAATAAAAAATCAATAACATTAGTCCATTCATCATTATTATAGTCTTGTTACTTTTCATTCTAGAATCTGTACTGCCTTTTGTGATAGGCTATGGGGGGTTATAGCTCACGTGGTCCCAGTTCCACGCTCACCTTGGGTGTGATTAAAATTTTAATATAGGATAATTGTGTTTATGTGCCCTTAACTCTGTGGCTCATTGAGGGCTATTCATAAAATATAGCTTTTTTTTTTTTAATATTCTCATTTTACTGCTGTGGATGTTATTGAGGTGTGAATCACAATTGTTATATTTACCTTGCAGATGTAATCACGACATAAATTCACTCATCTACGTATGTGCAGACACAACTGAATAGATAATACAATTTCATGGCACAACTTTTAAAAAATTTCTTTAACAGTACTGTGTGGAAATTTAAAATCTACAAATAATGCAAATTTCTCAGAATTTCAACCAGCTATAAGTGGTGAAATAAATTCTCCTGTGATAACTGCAGCAGATAGTCTGCCATTGACTGCATAAACTAGGAAAATCTGGAAAGGATGGCTGGTAGGTTTTGAATGGTTCGACCAACCAGTTTCATTTTTGTGTCAAATGATGCAAGAATATATAAATAGATCTTCTTACCAAGAAAAAAAATTGAAAATATTTATTGCTGCATTATGACCAAATGCAATAAGTCCTTTCATAATTGAACGAGAAAAATGGCCAAAAAATTGAATGTAAAAATATTTTTTATATATTAGGTCTGCCTGCTTTATTAATTTTTACTGGGTATTAAATAGAAGTAGACTGGTCTGCAATACCAAAAAAATTAATGATGTAACCAGAACTTTATTTCTAGGCGTTTGCAGTGCTGGCTCTTGTGCTAATGTGGACAAAACATATTAGGGAAAAACTACTTGATACTATAATAACATTATAAAATGCATCATAGTTTATGGCAATTACATAATGTTATTACATTTGTTTTAATAATTTTAATGCTAATTAATGACAAGGGCAAAGGGTGGATGCAACACTCATATTACCCCTCCCACTTGCTATGCCCCACAAAGAAAGTAATGTTAATTGTTGACTGACGTCAGTTTTTTCAAGTATTGGCAGCTACCTGCCGTCTATCCATTTCTGTACAACATCGGTCAGGCTACTGACATGTTACTGTAAAAAAAAATATTTTAGAAAAGTAGTTTAAAACTGACATTACATGATATTGGCTTTCGCATGTCTTTTAAGATTCACAAGGGTAGTGATAGTGAGCATAGTTAGTCATCTGATAGTGGCAGTCAGCTGTGAAGGCAAGAACCGCTGTTATAGTCTTTTCGCGATTTCTTCACACTTTTTGACTAACACCTTTGAAAAAGCACCCCATACACAACGTATTTACTTGTTTCCTAAATATGGTTGTGTTAACATCAAAGTTCCTTACTTTTAGTTAAATTGAAATTTTATTTATATTTTGTCTACAAATTATAATATTTCATTTATAATTAATATGAACAAAAGAGTGAGAAACAGGTGTATTGGTAACGCCTAGTAAGAAATAGTTCTTATGTAAAATATTACTACCCAGAGTGCGTACGAATGCGGTGCGTTGTCCCTTAGGTGAGATATTCTAGACTAGGTTAAACTTTGTAAGAATGAGGCGGAGGGATATCCTAGAAGTATAATTTGAGCAGGGATTCAGAAAAGTTGGAAGTAACCGTGAACAGAATATATCAGGCGAGTGGCCTCGCGCTCATATTCCGTGTCCAGGAGTGAGCGCGGGCCTGCTGGCGCGAGGGGGTGCCTGTTGTCTGAAGAGGGGCCTAGTTATTGCCCCCGCCGATACCGCAGGTATTCCGGGATCGCTGGCTACGAGACGGAGGAGAAGGAAGGGATGGGAATGTCTGTTGAAGTGTTTTCAAAACAACGACGCCTGGAGGGGCTACAACGCCGTCGCAGAGGAGGAAGGGGGGAGGTGGGAAACCTACGGCACGGGGGTAGTTGCTACCGGAAACTCGAGCGTTCATCTTCGCGGGTAAACAACAACCAGCAGTGTTTCCTTCCTGGTGATCTTCGCAAGTGCACGAGTGACGTACTGGCGTTAGAAATGTGATCTAGCGCATGCGCCAAGGACGTAACGGAAGAAACCAAACCCCGCGTTCATCACCAGCACTACATTATTGGTGTTCGGCGTACGGCGACAGACTGTCAACGAGGGGAGGGTTCAGTCCACAACTAGATCAAGTCCCTGTAGTTCTGTTTTTGAGAAACACGATCTTTAAGTATACAAACTGTTGCTTTTTCCAGATACCATTTCGTCTATAGCTTTGTTAATATTTCGCAACTGAAATCTAATAATGACTATTTAAATTTCTGTCAGAATTATTACCACAATGAATTTCACCGATAATTATAGACAAAGGACTTGATCTACTTGTGCTGAGAAACCTGCAGTCAACGGACAGGTAGTGGCCGGTGATGAGCGGCCTGGTGCGGGGTGATCGCGCGGAGGTGGCAGCAGGGTCGACGACGTGATGGCGGGGCGCGTGACCTTCGTGGTGGCGCTGCTGGTGTGCTCGTGGTGCTGCTGGTGGTGGTGCTGCTGCGGGCCACCACCACCCCGCCCCC
>NQII01002634.1:91785-123354 GCA_002778355.1 Clitarchus hookeri | reverse complement strand
GCGGCCGGCAACACCTGCGCCTGCTCGTCAGCGGGCCGGGCGAGCTCCTGCGCTGGGCGCACCTCCGCGGCTCCCCGCCCTCCGCGGACGAGCGACCTCTGCTGCTGCTGTCCTACTCCACCGCACAGGCACGTCACCCACTGTAACTAACTATAGGCTGTTCACGGTAAACTGACCACTTTCCAGGCCCTAGTTACTTTTTCCTCTCAGCCATTTTTTATCCTTCCACCATCTTTTTAAATAAATATTGCCATGTAAGTAATAAACTCAGTGTGCATATTCCACCGCGCTCAGAATAAGGTCAAAATAAAATTTATCTATTGACTATTATTCCAAATGAGAGGGCTTTAAAAAGTGCTCACTTTACCCTGAATAGCCTATATAACTAATCTAATGCGGCGCAAAACCTGACTGGCCTTAGGAACGAAGCCTGTACAGCCAAAAATACAGTTAACTCCGACAGCGCACACACAAAATCTTTGCATATACTGGTGCTGCATTATTTTTTCGAACGTCGTCCAATTCACGGGGAAATTTAGCAAGTTTGCATTTCATACGAACCGACTGTATGGCATGCTGAAAGTCGCTTGTATTGACCATAGTTCCCTCGTTTTCTGCGAACATATAATATGAACTATTAACGGGGGGTAGCGATGTCGACACATGCTGCTTCTCGATTGGAGAAGGAACACTATACTTGCAGACTTTGGCTTGTCTATTCAAATAAGCACCTCGAGCGAACTGCCTAGGACAGTTTTTGCAGCTAAAAATCACGCGAGATGGGTTCTTCAGGCATTCACTCTTCTCATATCGCTGTACGCACTGTAGTCGAACGCATAAACTTTGTTGCAGTATTGGCGCGATCGTTGATTCGACGATGAAGGCATTGGTCTCTGCTCAATATCCATCACAATCGGTCGTAAGCTTTCCTACGCACAAATAATCTTCAGTACAAGGAGAGTGATCACTTCCAAATCGTTGTTCCCGTCGTGGCGTCACAACAACTGTAATTTTTGTATACAATCGCGATTCTCCAATATTTGTAATATACTAGTGTTCCAGGTTCAACTTCAAAAATGTGTACCACCCTTAGAAATCACATGGGACCGCGGTGGCGGTGAGGTTAGCCAGCTCGCCTCACACCAAGGCGAACCGGGTTCAATCCCCGGCCGGGACACTCCCGGATTTTTGCATGTGGGAATCGTGCCGGACGATGCCGCTGGTCAGTGTGTTTTCTCGGGGATCTCCCGTTTCTCCCACCCTTTCTTTCAGGCGCTGCTCCATACTCACCACAATCACCCTCATTGGCTCTCAAGACCTCGCTGTTAAGAGCCGCCCAAATTTCTTCACTCGCCTTCACTCATTTAGGAATCACTGTAGACGATTCGTCGTGTATGTTTTATTATTATTTTTTAATGAATAACCCAGTGTAATTTAGATACACCCTGTATAGCGTGTCCTGTGTGCACGCAGGGGCNTAGACGATTCGTCGTGTATGTTTTATTATTATTTTTTAATGAATAACCCAGTGTAATTTAGATACACCCTGTATAGCGTGTCCTGTGTGCACGCAGGGGCAGCGGCAGGAGCGGCGGAAGCGCAGCGCCCCGGCGGCCGGCGACTACGAGGACGAGACGAACAGCCTGGGGGACGTCGACGCCGCGGCGCCGCGGCGCTCCCGCCGCCATAGAAACTCTTGCAGGCGCCGACCGCTCTACGTCGACTTCGCCGAGATAAACTACGACTCGTGGATCGTCGCGCCCAGCGGCTACGAGGTCAGCCCAAAACCCCTCCGCCTTTCCCTCGTACACGTCTCTCTTCCTAGAAGCATAATACGCTAATGGTTACCTCCAACTTTTTTGAAGCCCTGCTTAAGTTCTACTTTCGTGATATTCCTCCGCCTCGTGTAATACAAAACTAAAGATGTGTGAGACAATAAGTGTTTCCGTACAAACTCTGGCGGAAGTTTCCCCGAGACCTGCTACCCGAGCTTGCATGCAAGCAGTCATTGAGGGTTTTTTGGAATAGCCTGTTGCCGCACAAGAAAAGGTTGGAGGAGTCATTTTGTTTATTTTGTTTTGATGAAGAGCGTGAGACTATAGACACGAATTAATAGTAAATAAAAAACAAACGAGAATTTTTACTGATTCTAAAAGAGTACTGCGTAAAAATTATGGTAAAAAATCGTGTTTATTAAAAAAAAGCTTCAGTTATAACAACAAAAATATTAAGCTCAGTGCATAAACGCACAATACTGAAGTCTTGAGTGAAGATTGTACCTAAACCACAATTGCAGAAGTAAAATCATATAAAATGCACTCGTCTTTACTTGAGCGGCAACAAGTATCGTTGGACAGGTTATTGCAAGGAACCCTCCACAACTGCTTGCATGGAGGCTCAGGTAGCAGGTCTCGTGCAAGCTTCCTCCCGAGCTTGTACGGAAAATTTTATCGTGGCTTAGTCTAAAAAATTACACCGAAGAGAGAACGCGCCACATTTGGTCGCAATCAAGTAGATTGATTTGGCCGATCCTAGGACAAGGACTAAGGGCTGCGGATTTGCGTGTCCATCACCATCTTGGAATTTCCAGTTTTTCACACAAAATTTCCCGTTTTACAGCAAAAATCACTTCAGAAATCAATTATTTTACCCAACATTTCTTAAATTTCCCTTAAAATATCCCTTTTTACCTCAAAATTTCCCATTTTTCCAAACATTTGTGAAAAAAGGGCTTGCTCCTGAGTGTGGCTGACTGGAAACCTCAAAAGCCAATTTTCAAGCCATTAAAATTATTTGGGGGCCTTGCTTAATACTTGTAGGCCATCACCACCTCACACCCTTTCAACCGCCCAATCATGACAAATCAAGAAAAATCACAAAAATTTCAAAATCTTAAAAATTGAGTAACATTTAACATTAGACGCCCTTCCGCTGCTCCTCCCACCATCACCATCTCATCGCTACATCTTAACCGCACACTTGGAAATTCTTATAAAATTTTAAATAATCGAAAAAATTAAAAAAATTGAGGAACATATAGCGTTAACCTCACACTCACCTTGTCCTCAAATCTGCCAAATCTATCTACACACTCCATCAAATAATATTTTGTATTGAAATGATTTATTACTAGACGTTTCCGATACTCCTATTTTATATCAGTTCTTTTTCGTATTACGTATAAATGAAAAATTATAAATTTTATATATTGAATCTAATTAAATGTTCAATTTAAACAAAAATAAGGCACTTTTAAGTTAACATATGTATAAAACGCTTGTGATGCATTACAGCAAACATTTTATACATTGCGTGATTTTAAAAACTATATGTTTATTTCATGAAAATTGCAATTACCCTATTTGTTCGTATGCAAAACAAAGAAAATTTGGTGCACACACAACATTGGTGCTACATGGTGGCGAAAATTTTCAGTTGCCAAACTACTAACATTGCGCTCCATAGCCTGAGTAGAATAAACCTTATAGTCTACTCACAACAACTTCACACTTTTTGAACCCAAACTTTCCCATGATTCTGCGGCTCTCTTCACTCGTCGCGTGAAACGTCTGCTAGCTTTACCCACTCAAGGTGGAGTCGTCATGAATATGATGGAGAGAATAGAGAAAGTAAGCTGATATGTCTGAGGGGTAGGTCTGTTGTTCCTAGACAGCGTGAGTGAGTGAGTGAAGAGATTTGGGCGGCTCTTAAAAGCATGGTCTTGAGAGCCGTTGAGGACGAAGTGAGATGAGTATGGAGTAGCGCCGGAACAAAAGGGCAGGGGTAGCGGGAGATCCCCGAGAAAACCCTCCGACCAGCGGCATCGTCCGGCACGATTCCCACGTGCGAAAATCCGGGGCCAGCGTGAAGAATGTGTGTGTTGCATACGAACATCCTGATAAAAAAAACACACACAATTCCGGTGTAAGCTGCATAAACTAAAGATGAGGTAGACCTGTCTTAGACTTCTGCGCATGTCCTTAACATTGGCGCGGGAATTGCAATAACAACTTTCGAATTCACGTGTTTCAACAAAAACGTGCCCTTTGTTTACATTCGGTTTTACCAGAAACCCGTGCTTATACTAAAAATAAAAAAAATTATAAAAAATTTGTATAACCATGATGCGTGATTCACATTCGATTTCCGCTTATCGGGAGCCCAATTGTGTGTGTATCACTAGCCTGGCGTAGCGCACTTGACGATATTCTGATGGCAGGTGACCACTGTTATAGTCCATTCATGGNTGTGTATCACTAGCCTGGCGTAGCGCACTTGACGATATTCTGATGGCAGGTGACCACTGTTATAGTCCATTCATGGTTACTTACATATTTTCTGAAGCCCTGCAAGTTCTACTTCCAGGATATCCCTCCGCCTTATGCAAACAAAGCTTATCCGAGTCCAGGAAATCACAACAGAGGGATGACGCGCCGTATTCGTGCGCACTCACGTTTATAATATTTTGCATAAGAACTATTTCTTACTAGGCTTTACCAACAAACCTATTTTTTGACTGCTTTAGTTCATATTTATTATACATTAAATATTATAACTTACACATAAAATAAATATGATATTTAAATTTAACCAAAAATAAGGCACTGTAATGTTAACACACGTATAAAACGCTCGTGATAGATGACATAATTAGGTAACAAACGAACCACGTCACGTACGGTGTGATTTTTCAAAGNTGTGTATCACTAGCCTGGCGTAGCGCACTTGACGATATTCTGATGGCAGGTGACCACTGTTATAGTCCATTCATGGCTACTTACATATTTTCTGAAGCCCTGCAAGTTCTACTTCCAGGATATCCCTCCGCCTTATGCAAACAAAGCTTATCCGAGTCCAGGAAATCACAACAGAGGGATGACGCGCCGTATTCGTGCGCACTCACGTTTATAATATTTTGCATAAGAACTATTTCTTACCAGGCTTTACCAACAAACCTATTTTTTGACTGCTTTAGTTCATATTTATTATACATTAAATATTATAACTTACACATAAAATAAATATGATATTTAAATTTAACCAAAAATAAGGCACTGTAATGTTAACACAAGTATAAAACGCTCGTGATAGATGACATAATTAGGTAACAAACGAACCACGTCACGTACGGTGTGATTTTTCAAAGGTTTGATTAAAAAAAAGGGAGATGAAACCGTGAATAGACTATACATACACTTGGTGCCTTGGGCAATTATTTCCACGACGTAGATCGACTACCGATGGGCAGAAAATAGAATGAGAATCGCGGCCCGGATTCTATTGCAATTGCGTCACAACTTAGTCCGCATTAGTGCATCAGCATTTATACAAACAGTGTACTAGCCTTTGTCGAATTAAAGGTTTTTAAAGTTGTGTAGGAAGAAAAGCAGTTTATGTCAGGGCACGGAAATTGATTTCTGAGCAGCTGGCGTGCGCACTCCTTTCCAATATTTACCCTACGGTTCGCAACGCTATAATAATAACAACAATAAAAAAACTTGCGCACATTTCCCACCGCTGTAAGTTAAGCTAGGATCAGAAGACAGGCTGAAAACGTAGTAAAGTCAGCTGAGCTGAGCTGGACGGACGATGGTGACCGCAGCGGCGGGGGAAATGGGGACACGTACAAGGAAATCCAGCGAATATTGACAACGTCCATCACGCGCGATGAATCCGAATCCTCCGGGGACCGAGCTGCTACAGCCGTGTGTGCGAGGTCGGTGTGCTGATCGCACAGCCACCGAGTAGAGGCTTTGGGTCAAGATGATATGTTCCTCCACTGCTCCGGCGGAACGTAAAGTAGGTCCACGAACATCAGAGGTGGAAAGTTACCGCCTACTTTCATCCATTCCTGTGGCAGCTCGGACGTCGAGTCATTTCACCCGCCTCGGCACCCGGCTACACTTAGTGTTATCACTACATTTATTTATATTGTCCTTGTCTCATGCTCTGGTCCTTGTTTTTTCGTGTGTGATCTTCTTATAATCTTCTTTATCACACCTCTCAGTTATTAAACAACAATTCAGTCATTTAACACGTTTTATATTGTTTTTAACTTTTTTTGTCTGCTGTTTTAAATCACAGGCCATTTTTTTTTCCAGTTATAAATATACATAAAAGCAATGGCGTATCCATTGGAGATCTAACGGGGCTGAGCCCCCACATTGGATCTTNTCGCACAGCCACCGAGTAGAGGCTTTGGGTCAAGATGATATGTTCCTCCACTGCTCCGGCGGAACGTAAAGTAGGTTCACGAACATCAGAGGTGGAAAGTTACCGCCTACTTTCATACATTCCTGTGGCAGCTCGGACGTCGAGTCATTTCACCCGCCTCGGCACCCGGCTACACTTAGTGTTATCACTACATTTATTTATATTGTCCTTGTCTCATGCTCTGGTCCTTGTTTTATCGTGTGTGATCTTATAATCTTCTTTACCACACCTCTCAGTTATTAAAAAACAATTCAGTCATTTAACACGTTTTGTATTGTTTTTAACTTTTTTGTCTGCTGTTTTAAATCACAGGCCATTTTTTTTTCAGTTATAAATATACATAAAAGCAATGGCGTATCCATTGGAGATCTAACGGGGCTGAGCCCCCACATTGGATCTTGGTTTTTCACCGTATATAATGAGATTATGCTCNTGGTTTTTCACCGTATATAATGAGATTATGCTCGAAACCAACTAACTACTTTATTAATAATGCAGTGTTAATTCAGACACATGGTATAGTAGAGGGAAATTTTAAAAACTATTTGGATAGCCTATTCACTGACTTTCTTGTGCTACCTTAAAAATCAATGGTTACCGGTAAGCATTTGGTTTGAACTCTACCCCACGCCTTAAGTAACTTCCTCCTTGATGCTTAGTTGGTCATTAAGTCCGCAACTCCGTAAAAGTAGTAAGTACGTGAATGTTTTTCTTTCTCAATGCTAGCAGTGAATTGTCCAGTATCGTTTGTAGCTTAAATATAAAGGTACGACGTCAGCTAATTAAAGAAGTTGAAACCTGTCACCATAAGTATGTATGAATTAATGGGGTTTCTTCCCGTGGTAATCCAAACAATTAAACATTCAAGATATGTTATTATGAGAAAACCTTGAAACTGAAAACGTCCAAATATATCTTTACAGTGGCCTCTCTGTTTTTTTCTCGTTGACACAAAAGCGACGAGGGCACGAAAGTCAGTTTTCTAGAAACAAGAAAACCCTTTACATGGATAGTACCTAACATTTGTTAAAAATTTGTAACGAACTTCGTGGACCATAATTTTCCTTTGCTATATCTGATCCTTAAGTTTTGCCCACCTGAAAGCATTGTTTCTCNACGAACTTCGTGGACCATAATTTTCCTTTGCTATATCTGATCCTTAAGTTTTGCCCACCTGAAAGCATTGTTTCTCCGTGTTATTACAAGTATTCACAGACATTACCAATCCAGAATACTCTACACGAAAGAATTACATAAGCTTATTTAAGCCATTAATAAATTTTGTAGATATTTCAACAAGTTTCCTTTCCATACTGCGTAAAGATTTAATGTGCAAAGAATTATTTTATATCCTATGAATTCTTTACTCAAAATATACAACTATTAGTATATTTCTCAATTTTTTTCTATGCAGCTCTTATTATCCTTTTAGAGACAACCATCAAGTTTTTTTTATTTAAAACTGAAGTCGCCATAGTTATAAACACATTTTTGACCAGGGATAGGGACTTAAACGCGCCCATTGCTTTGCATGCTAGACTACAAAAATACAACTATTTTAAAACTACCTTAGCCTTCGAAGATGTTGCAATTCTTGCGGTTGTTTGTTATTTCAGCACATTGCATAACGACCAGTTATGAAATCGTTAAGTGAAGGACACGTAAAAAACTACTCGGTTGCTGCTTACCTCTGATCCGCATATCATTAACTATTCTTTTGCAACTGCTCACTTCCTTTATTACTTATTTCTTAATGTCTCTGTCGTAACCTGCAACAGACAAATTCAGCTTTAGTTGTACGTAACTCACAGCTGTTATACAGCGAGTGAGTGAAGAGATTTGGGTGGCTCCTAACACCGTAGTCTTGAGAGTCAACGAGGGTGAAGCGAGGTGATTATGGAGCAACACCGGAATGCAAAGGACAGGGGAAACAGGCGATTCCCGAGAAAACCCACCGAACAGCGGCATCGTCCGGCACGATTTTCATGTGTGAAAATCTGGGAGCGATCCCATTACACCACCGCTGCACCTAAAACGCTCGCCTCCCACAAAGGCGAACCGGGTTCGATTCCCGGCGGACTCGCTCCTCGATTTTCGCATGTGGGAATCGTGCCGGACGATGCCGCAGGTAGAAGGGTTTTCTCGGAGATATCTCTCATTTCCCCCGCCCCTTCATTCCGGTGCTGTTCCATACTCGCCTCACTTCAACCTCATCGGCTCTCAATATCTCTATGTTAAAAGCCACCCAAATCTCTTCACTCACTCGCGAGCGAGCGAGCGTTCTAGCCACCGCACCACCGCGGCCCCATAAAAAAGGAGAACACTCGTTCTGGAAGAGGGCATTTCATAAAAAAAACGACAATGTAATTTTGATAGCGCTGCAAATTATTCATACTGGTGAAACATACAATTTATTTTTTGCATTGAGCTTAGTATTAATAATATCGAACAAAAATTGATTATTCAAGTTATTCCTATTTTAAGTAAACAACTTTCAGAAGTTTAATTAATAACATTAAATATTATTCAAGTTATCAGTTAACATAATATATGACAGCTAAGTACCGGGAAAGTAAACTCGTATGCTTACAGTTATTTACACAGTATAACATATTAATTCACACTGCAGTACAAAAAAATGGATCAGAATGAGAGATTAAAAAAACATATCATCAAAGAACACAAAAATCGTTTTCATATATTAACCGAGTGAATGTTAACACTGTTGTAACAGATTTTGTTGCACAATAACTAATAACGACAAAATAATTATTACACATAACGATCTGTGCTAGCAGGAANCTTTTGACATGCATTATGTTGACTCCTGACTGAAGGCGGAGGGCACTGTACAGAAGATTTGCATTCACAAAGAGGAGATAGAATTCTGAGCAAAACTTGGCGATTTTGAAATTAACCCAGCAGTCGCTCATTTGCAAAATGCCGTATAACTGATAAGGTAAGCGATTCTATGCAGAAAGCTACGAGAACAGATCCTAGGAATATAGATACGGATCTTGGTTGATACAGATATTTTATTTATTATGTGCAACGAACGGTGTTGAATTGCTACTTTTTCCAATAATTCAGATAACTACCATTAGCGGCAGAATTTGAGGGTAAGGTTTTGTTCTCATGGAAGTGACATTTATCTGGTGCATGCAGATGTAGTTCGGTGCTAACTGTGGAGGTGAAGAGTTGATTATTTTCTCTATTTTGCAGTGTGTAAGAACGGAACGAGCTATACTGCGTGCTCTATCTAATACTGATATCATACGGTAACATTGCACTTTGTCATTAGGATATATACTTGTATTTAAGTTATACATGTATTATATTGCATGAGCGCATATTCCATGGGGCGGAGGAGTATTCCCCTGGAGTAATTCATAAAATAAGGTTACACGGCAGAATTCTAATTCATATATTTTTTTTTTAAATTTCTAGGGGCAAACCTTTAATCCCCTCAGTATTTTCCTGGAAATAAAACTGATTTACACCCTTGCTTGCTGTTCGTGGTTAATAGAGCACTTTTGAAATCCCGACTTAAGATATACTTCACGTCTTAATTTTGTATTCTTCCACCATTTGCCACGGGCCTAACGACTTTGTTTATGTGCCAGTCAAATGTAAAAATGAAATTGTCAGGGACATAAATGTGTTACTAATAGGCCAATTTGTACAAAGCAAAAAAAAACACCCAACTTGAATCGCCATAAATATAAACAATACACTTGCTAAGTAACATTTAGACTTGGAACAGTTTTACTTAATTCGTTGCCAACTTAATTGGGAGCCTGCGTGTTAGTGCGCAGGTAGCTTATATGCAGTTCAAGGGCAGCGATTTTTTCTAAGGTGGGTTAACCTTGAAAAGCCGATATTCAGTGTGCATGTGTTACATGTAGCTTTGAACAAATGCTGTTCAAGCAAAGCGAGCACTTTCGAAGCAACCCTTTGAAAATAATCACTGCTCATAACTACATACACTGAAGAGCCAAAAAAAAAAAAACTGGTATAGGCGTGCGTATGCAAATACCAGAGGTATGGAACCAATCAGAGTAACGCAGCTAGATCGCTTACTGCTGCTACAATGACATGTTATCAAGATTTAAGTGAGTTTGAATGTGGTGTTATAGTCGGCGCACGAGAGATGGGACATAGCACCTCCAACGTAGCGATAACATTTGGATGTTCGCGTACGACCATTTCACGAGTGTACAGCGAATATCGGGAATCCGGTAAAACATCACATCTTCGACATCGGTGCGGCCGGAAAAAGATCGTGAATAAACGGGACAAACGACGACTGACGAGAATCATTAAACATGACAGACGTGCAACCCTTTCTAAAATTGGCGCAGATTGGATTTGTGGACTACCCTGCAGGATTCATGGTGTGAATTGCCTCTTGCATACCTTCAGACATTAGTCGAGTCCATTCCACGTCGTCTTGCGGCACTTCTGCGTGCTCGGGGGGCCGTACACGATATTAAGCAGGTGTACCAGTTTTTTTTGGCTCTTCAGTGTATGTATGCTACAATACACACTGCCATGCAAACTCTCAGTTAAGTTGGTAACGAATAAAAAAAATANACGTCGTCTTGCGGCACTTCTGCGTGCTCGGGGGGCCGTACACGATATTAGGCAGGTGTACCAGTTTTTTTTGGCTCTTCAGTGTATGTATGCTACAATACACACTGTCATGCAAACTCTCAGTTACGTTGGTAACGAATAAAAAAAATAGTTCTTAATACTTGAACGTTGTTCAGGAGTGTGTGTGTTGTCGGCAGGCGTACCAGTGCGTAGGAAAGTGCTTCTTCCCGGTGAGCGAGCACCTGACGCCGACGAAGCACGCCATCGTGCAGACGCTGCTGCATGGCGTGTCGCCGAGCAAGGCCACCAGAGCGTGCTGCGTGCCTACGCGGCTCGAGCCCATCTCAGTGCTGTACGTCGACCACCGCGGCGTGCTCACCTACCGCTTCAGCTACCACGACATGGTGGTCGCCGAGTGCGGCTGCCGGTAACGACCAGCAACCGTTTGAACTGCTGGAGCACGTCTGGTGTCTGGTGTCTGGTGTCTGGTGTCTGGTGTCTGGTGTCCGTCAAGAATCATTCTACCGGGATAAAGAGGTCGTCTCTGGTGCCTTGTGGTCATCAATACTTCTTCTACCACGACATAGAGGTCGTTTCTGGTGCCTTGCAGCCTTCGACAGTTCTTTTACTAGGGCATAGAGGTCNCTTCGACAGTTCTTTTACTAGGGCATAGAGGTCGTCTCCGGTGCCTTGTGGTCATCAATACTTCTTCTACCACGACATAGAGGTCGTTTCTGGTGCCTTGCAGCCATCGAGCATNCGGTGCCTTGTGGTCATCAATACTTCTTCTACCACGACATAGAGGTCGTTTCTGGTGCCTTGCAGCCATCGAGCATCGAGCAACACCTATTCTTCTGGCAGGACGTGGCATTTGTCTCGCCACAGACATCCACGTCTGATCAACACTGGTGAAATATCTACAGGACATCGAGGTCACCGAGTGTGGCTGTCGATAACATCCCCTCATGTCTACAATGCTGGGGCCCATCTTGTGCCACTTCTTCAACCAGGACATGGCGATGGTCTCAACACCGGCATCTACGTCTCAACTGGAGCGCTGATGAATAATCTGCTTTTGTCAACAGGACATGCAGAGTGTGGCCACAGTTAGTATCAGCTTGGGTAACATAGGACTATCAGTGGCGAACATACGAACCCAAGAAATTATACAGAACACAGTATCTATAGCCTGTATTTTACGCTGGCTGTTGTGGACAGGTTCTCAACTGCTTTAACGACCTTACGACGGTTAACGAGTACGACTGCGGGCTATATGTTACTAACCGCAGACGTCAGCTGTTTGATACCATTTTTTGATATATGTATTGTATTAGAGGAATAAATTCTATGTTTTCTACCTGTGAATNCGTCAGCTGTTTGATACCATTTTTTGATATATGTATTGTATTAGAGGAATAAATTCTATGTTTTCTACCTGTGAATATTACAAACTTCACGCAGAGTTTTTATGAACTTCAGACATAATGTTTACATATAGAGTCAGATTTTATAATTTATGGAAGACTGTGCTGTGTACATGCCCATTTTGTAAATCTGTCAAGCAAGAAATATATATATACACTTACTTAGGCTTAGAAGTACTGGCAACTATTCATTTGCTATTTAAAAAAAACCAAGACATATAATTATACACTGGAGAGCCAAAAAAACTGGTATAGGCGTACTCATGCAAATAACAGAGGTATGAAACCAATCAGAGTAACGTGATGCGGTCGGCAGCGCCTTTATAAGACAATAATTGTCTGGCAAAGTTGCTAGATCGGTTACTGCTGCTACAATGGCAGGTTATCAAGATTTAAGTGAGTTTTAACGTGGTGTTATAGTCGGCGCACGAGAGATGGGACATAGCATCTCCGAGGTAGCGATAAAATTTGGATTTTCGCGTACGACCATTTCACGAGTGTACCGTGAATATTGAGAATCCGGTAAAACATCAAATCTTCGACATCGCTGCGGCTGGAAAAAGATCGTGAACAAACGGGACAAATGACGACTGACGAGAATCATTAAAAGTGACAGACGTGCAACCCTTTCTCAAATTGGCGCAGATTTCAATGCTGAGGCGTCAACAAGTGCCAGCGTGCGAACTGTTCAACGGACCATCATTGATATGGGCTTTCGGAGCCGAAGGCCCACTCTTGTACCGTTGTTGACTGCACGACACAAATCTTTACGCCTCGCCTGGGCCCACCAACACCGCCATTGGACTGTTGATGACTGGAAATACGTTGCCTTGTCTGACGAGTCTCGTTTCCAATTGTATTGGGCGGAAACACGTGTACGGGTATGGAGACATCCTCATGAATCCATGGACCCCACATTTCAACAGGGGACTGTTCAAACTGGTGGAGGCTCTGTCATGGTATGGGGCGTGTGCAGTTGGCGTGAAATGGGACCCCTGATACGTCTAGATACGACTCTGACAGGTGACAGATACGTAATCATCCTGTCCGATCACCTGCACCCATTCATGTCCATTGTGCATTCCGACGGACGTAGAGAATTCCAGCAGGACAATGTGACACCCCACACGTCGAGAGTTGCTACCGAGTGGCTCCAGGAACACTCTTCTGGCTTTAGACACTTCCGTTGGCCACCTAAATCACCAGACATGAACATTATTGAGCATATCTGGGATGCCTTGCAACGTGCTGTTCAGAAGATATCTCCACCGCCTCGCACTGCTATGGATTTGTGGACTGCCCTGCGGGATTCATGGTGCGAATTGCCTCCTGCATACCTTTAGACATTAGTCGAGTGCATGCCACGTCGTCTTGCGGCACTTCTGCGTGCTCGCGGGGACCCTACACGATATTAGGCAGGTGTACCAGTTTTTTTTGGCTCTTCAGTGTATGTTAAAATAATGTTTCCATTTAATTTTTTGAACCTCCATTTTCTCGTGGACGATAATTGTAAAATCACATTTGCCGACGAAACTTTACTCACATTGTAAGTGTAAAATGATGCTTTCAGTGTANAGACATGAACATTATTGAGCATATCTGGGATGCCTTGCAACGTACTGTTCAGAAGATATCTCCACCGCCTCGCACTGCTATGGATTTGTGGACTGCCCTGCGGGATTCATGGTGTGAATTGCCTCCTGCATACCTTTAGACATTAGTCGAGTGCATGCCACGTCGTCTTGCGGCACTTCTGCGTGCTCGCAGGGACCCTACACGATATTAGGCAGGTGTACCAGATTTTTTTGGCTCTTCAGTGTATGTTAAAATAATGTTTCCATTTAATTTTTTGAACCTCCATTTTCTCGTTGACGATAATTGTAAAATCACATTTGCCGACGAAACTTTACTCACATTGTAAGTGTAAAATGATGCTTTCAGTGTAAAATTACTCGTGCTGTCAATGTAAGTAACTCAATTACTCTTTCACTTTTTGGTATACGTTTACTCAAGTATGGTCATTGAAACATGGCACTTGTATGTATTTTCATGGTAAATTTGCACCTTGAACTTTTGTTGTTCAAGTGGCACGATGATTTGATTGCAGTGATATAGTAGAGATAAAAATGCACACATAGATTATTTAATTTGTGATTTTACACAAATATTAAACTGCATACATCGTTATTAATAAATATATTTATGTTGGTGTACCTACATTTGAATTCCTAGCAACATTATCGTATCAATTCAACTTTTCAGCTGTCTTTGAAAATTACTCATACCAAATAGTACATTAAAGTCTAAATTTCATGTGTAATTACAAGTTTATTTTAAAGTGTTGCTAATTTCGCCTGAGATTGTAGTAAAAATTAGGACACAAAAAATTGTACATACTTAAAAAAACATGCATTTATATCAAATGTATATGTTACAATTTGTAACAACAATATACAGTAATAATTGCGTGAGTTAAAAAGAAGTAAAGAAATTTACTATCTGCTACACCAAAGTAATTACGTTATTATTTTGTATGAGGTAACAATTTAAGTCACAGTTGTGTGTTTAATGTATATAACACTAGTTGTTAATAACATCATATTTTGGATCTTTTTATATTCTGAATAAAAACAATTTTCTTTCAAAAATCTCAGTCTTCTAACATAAATAATTATGACTACAGCTTTAAATTATCCTATAATAAGGAGTCATATTTTCTCTTCAATAGTATACAATAAATAGTGAAACTAATGTTTTCTAGTGAATTATCTGTGTGTGTGTGTGTTTCCTCAAGTAATTTCTACAGAAGGCTTTGTGCTGTGCTGGTACCATTCCGAAATATTATTGACTCACGTGACCAGTGGTATCAGTGCAGACGTATGTGTGGCCAATCAGATTACAGAAGGTCACCAACACAGAACAGCACTCTACTGTACTAAATCAATGTGTCCGGACCCCAAAATTTCCCAATGTTTCTGAAATAAAATTACTGGAAAAATATGTATTTTATGTTAAAATAAATTTATATTTCTGTTTGCAAATAAAAACTTTTAAATGTAAATTCCGAAAGCTTACACTTTTCCATATCATATATGACCAATTCCAATATGATCCCAATCTTAGACAGTGAGTTGGGATCAGGTAGTTTTCAGCTTACTTTTCGAAGGAAAGAAAGCTTATGAGATCATTTTCCTGTCTGTGAGTCCATGTATGTGTGTGTATGTGTTGGTTGTTGCGTGTGTCGGTGCATGCGTGTAAGTCCCCTTTCAATTTTTGAACGCGTGAACCGAATTACACCAAATTCGGTACACGTATAGTATTAAATAAGAGCACCTGACTTTTATAGTTTTCGAGTACGTTGGGCACTTACTTTCAAAATGGCTACCATTTAAAATTTAGAATTATATGTCATTTCTCGAAAACAATTCAACCAATATAAACCAAATTTTGTATCCTGACAAGGCAATGCGTACGCATTGAATTCCGAGGTGAATATTATTGTTGGTCTGCCATTTTATAAGATAGTGCCACATGGAAAGCTTTTACATTATATCTCAAAAACTACTCAACCAATTTCCGCCAAATTTGGCATGTGAGTAATACTATGATAGGCCATATAAATGTAAGTATTTGAACTTTATTAGACACTTATTTTCAAAATGGCTGCTATATAAATTTGTTATTTTTACTTGGTGTAACTATCAAATTTTGTATGCTAACAGTATATATTACAAACATCATATAAGCCAAATAACAACCGATATCACGGGAAACAATTGACATTTTCTTACCAAATTTGGCAAACAAGTAGTAATGAGGCAGTTGATAGGTACAAATATGTTTCAAATATGTCAGACACAAGTTTTTAAAAAGGTGCCCGTCTAGCTATTTTAGCACAGTGTGCTACATCTTCGAAACCATTTAATCAATTCCAAATTAACTTTGTATGCTGGGATTATATATGACAAACATCAAATGTGAATACACGGAGCCTTTTTTGTCCATTTTGTAAAATAGTGCCACATGAATAAACCTTTTGTCATATCTCGCGAAACAACTGACATATTCCTACCAAATATAGCAAATAAGCAGTACTGTGGTAGGTTATGTCAACTTAAGTGTTTTATGTATGCCAGACACTTATTTTCAAAATGTCTGCTATATAGCTATTTTAGTTTTGTATGTTATACCATTGAAACCGTGTAATTAATTCCAATGAAAATGGTTATGCTGAATGTATATATTACAGCCATCTAATTTATCCACACAAAATCTCTTTGTCCACCATTTTGTAAAATGGTGTATCATGTGAAAAATTAAAATTACGCGATATATCCGAACAAACAACCGATTTATACCAAATTTTGCAAACAAGTAGCACTATGGCAGGCCATGTAAACTGGTAAACTTTGAGAAGGTCAGACACACATGTTTTCAAAATGGCGGCCATATGAACATTTTAGCTCAAATTTTTTATCTACGAAACTGAAAAAAAAGATTTCATTTTAATTCTGTATGCTGACAGTATGATTTATATCCATCAAAATTGTCTATGCAAAGCCTTATTTCTCCTCCATTTTGTAAAACAGTGCCACAAGAAATAATACAGTTTTATGCCGTATCTCGGGAAACAATCAACTGATTTCTTTCAAATTTAGCGAAGAAGTTGCACTGTGGTAGGCCATTTAAATTTATGTTTTAAGTGTGTAAGTCTCTTATTTTCTGAATGTTGGCATACAAACATTTTAGCTTAGTTTGCACATTTTAGCTTAGTTTGCTTTATCTACGAAATTATGGAAGAGATTTAAATTTAACATTGTATATTGTATCAATGACAATCATCGAATATGCTAATGCATAACCTTTTTGTCCTCTATTTATGAAGATCGTCACATGAACAATGGAGGTTTGATGCCATATCTCAAGGACCAATCAACAGATTCGTACCAACATTTCCCGTAAGTATTGCTAAAGTAGGTTATGTAAATTAACATGTGTTATGTGCGGCAGGCATGTGTTAATAGGGGTATTAGATAAATAACTTAGAATGATTTATTATATCTATCAATATTTTCAACAAATTCAACCAAATTTTGTGCGCAAACAGTGTATATTTTTGCAAAGTAGGGTCATGTGAGTAAATTAAACTTTTTGTCATATTTTCGGTATAATTCAACTAATTTCCACCAAATTTTACACACCTAAAGAAGGCAATGTAAAGTTACATGATTTAAATGGGGTCAGACAATGATTTTCAAAATGGAACAGTATAAATATTTGATATGTTTGGCATATCTAATTGACAACATACAATTTCAATCAAACTTTTTAAACTGATAGTATCTATTAGAAACATCGTGAATGGAGTCTCTTTTTTAGTAATTTTGTAAGATATTCGTTTTTAAGAAAACTAGGTTTTTATGTCATATCTCGGAGACCAATCAATCGATTTCCAACTAAATTGTCACAGAAGTAGCGTTATAGCAAGTCATGTAAACTTATGTGTTTTTAGTGGCTCAGGCACTTATTTTCAAAATGATGGCCGTGTAAATATTTAAGGTTGGTGAACCCTATCATTCAAAACATTAGACTGATTACATCTCGAAGTTGATGCTCCGAATTCTACCTCCGTGATGGAGTTTATTGCAAGCTAGCCTAATATTACTAATTTTTCTGAATATGAATCCCGGGTAAGTCACTCGTCTATTTTAATTGTAATGGCACTGTTTCACATGTATCTGGTTTCATCTCTAATGATATTGCTGTCAATAAGACGTCAATGCCTACCTACCATCTAAGCTTTTAAGAACTTGACTAAAATTCATTTGCACCCATGTAGAGGAAAGTAGGCTCATTAGTTATAAAAAAAAAAATTTTAATACGAGCCTTGCAAATTTGGAGAAAGAAGTAAGGCATAATCGCATACAATAACAACTGTACTCTGACGCCGCAACAGATACTTTTGGAGTTATTTTATTGTGACAAACACTTAATGATATCTCTAAGAAAACTTTTTATTATGATAAAATAATAGACCTCCTACAGAATATAATAAAAATCAGACTTACTGTCAGCACGCCTTGTTTCTTAACTCCTTTTCAGTAATAGGTTTAGTTAAAAGAAGTCAGGAACATACATTAAACACACGATAAGCTTGTCAAATAGATAACAACGTCTGTGCGTAACAGTTTTTATATGTGTAGAACTAAAACATCAAAGAATTATTTACACTGAAAATTTGTTTGCATAGTGACTAGTTTAATGATAAGTTTACATAAAGCAAATAATTAGATATTCTTTGTATATTCAAGACTACTTATTTATAAAACACATGTTTCTTTTAAGCTCTTCGTGAAATTAATGCAATGTTGCGAGATTTTCCAGGCAAGATAATTTCTGGGTATTTAATGGTTGTCTACATTGTAAAAGGAAATAGCTATAATTTATTAGTAACCCTAATACATACACGGTAGATAGCTTCTCATGATTCTTCGTTACTAATACTCATAAATACTTTCAAAATCAAAATGGAAACATTTATTTGGGCAAGTGTTACGTTGAACTTACTCAAGCCAGCTATCAAAAGTCATATTCTGTCATCATGGTGATTCAGTTATGAAACCTTTTGTCGATTAAACATCGAAGTCAAAAATTTTGCACGTAATAAAATTGGGTGTCTGTTATTAAAATAAGTGAGAAAATATGTTAGAAGTTGTTTCCGCATTAAATATAACAATTTTCAAGTTTTTTACGTTTGGTACTGCAAAACTGTGAATAATATATATATGGAATTGTGGATATCCATCATGCCTAGTTTTACTCATACTTAAATTACAGAATAACGGTAACTTATATAGTTAATCAAATTTTCACTACCCTCCTTTAATAGTTTTTAAAGAAAAGTTTGACAATTAAAAGAAGATTAAATTTTATGTGATACTTAAATGTTTCAATAACATGATAAACATCCTTTTAAAATCAAAGTCTTAGTCTTTTAGAGTTTGATGCTTCACCCCCATCATATTGGTTGTGAATACACCAACACATTTTTACGAACCGTAAACAAATTTTATCTTATAGTTTTTATGTTTTCATGCTTTATAACGACGAACTTGTTTTATTGGTTTACGATTGATATTTTTTGCATGCATAATGTTGTATTATAACAATAAATATGTATTTAAAATTAATTTATTGCAGAATTCACTCTTACACTAACCAATGGCAAAATTAATCTTATATAGGGCGTAAAACACATGCTGTAATTTCATATATGATATACATGATCTGACGAACGATTTTGTATTGTCAACATTCCGGAAACGCTAATGCATGCATCACCAACATCGGCGGGAAAATGTATATAGCACGAGAATAAATATTCCGAAAATTCAGTCATTTGGTTTCAGCAAAGTACACTTGCGCTAGAATATGTTGATTCTTTGTAAAAGTTATCATTGGTTGTGCAAAAAGCAATATAAATGAGGCAAGCTATTTTCAGAGGTACTCATAACATGATGAGCAGCAAGCATAATATGAGGATCAATCAGCAGCCGAGACACACATTGGCTGTAACAAATCGACGAAAAGTTATGCAAGCATATATTAAAAAAAAAAAATGTAAAATTTTCCTGGAACTGAAAAGTAAATAGCAAAATAGACAAAACTTCCCTTACTGAAGCCATGTGTTTCACAGGGTAGCACTCCCTATCACACGTATTTCCATATATAGGAATGGTAATCGAGCAAAGATTCTGCATCTGCATCTCCATATAGCAATCGGAAAAAATAAAATTAATAAATATAAACAGGTAAGTTTGACAAACCTTCGTATACTTGCATACATTTTGCAGTCCTTATATGGTTGTTAGCATGTAAATCGTTTTAGCTCTTATATTTCTACTAAGAAGTTTATATAGGTACTTGAAAAGTTAACCGGCTAATTCAGTTCCATGTTTAATTTGAGAGTTTAGAGATTTTGGGAGTCATAAATAGTATTGCGTGAGAGCCAGGGAGGATAAGATTGAGAAGAATGTGTAGCAACGCTGAAATGCAACGCCAAGGAAAACGAGAAACTCCCGAGAAAATCCACCCAACAGAAGCATCTTAGAACACTATTTTCACGTGCCAAAATCCGAGCGTAACCTCGTCGGGAGTTGAACCAAGAACGCCGTAGTGAGAGATGAGAGCCCTAGCCACTGTGCCAACCACGGACCCACGTTTGACTTGGAAAACACGACATTCGTCTACGTTTTTGTGGAACATTTTTAATTATTTCATTATTCGCACATCAAACTACGCTTCAATAAATGCATCGCAACTAGTGGGAAACATTTATATTTTCACTAATTTGATCAATTACGGCTCGAAAATGTGTACCTAAATATTTTTTTCTTAGAAGAAGGCAAGCAATGCAGTCAGCAGAGTGAAGCACGTTGTTCTGATACAGTAAAGGCGGACAAGCCTAGCGAACAGCAGCGACGCGTTGGTATCCAGGCCAATGCGAAGAATCCCAAACACATTAAAGCAATGATAGTTCTTAAACCACATCAGCAAAGCACCAGCGGAGCTCCCCTCCCAGCGGCACGGTATTTGGTACAATTACGCCACCAAAAACTATATAATACGGCAACACATTGCAAGCGCGGTCTGTCAGCCTGTCTGTTTGTGGACCCGCGCCGAGATGACGCCATCAAGATGCAGCTTGGCGTGCCGCTCGTAGCCTTCCGACTCGCCACTCAGCCTACGGCGATGGTATAATTCAGGTTAGCCATATCTTGTAATTGATTAGGACCTCCCTCGCCAATAGCTTATAATTACTGTAACTCTTAAAAAGTGTATTAAATATCTGTTCTGTCGTCATACACTAAAAAGCAAAAAAAAAAACTGGTACACCTGCCCAATATCGTGTAGAGCCCCCCGAGCACGCAGAAGTGCCGCAATACGACGTGGCAAGGACTCGACTAATGTCTGAGGTTATGCAGAAGGCAATTCACACCATGAACCCTGAAAGGCAGTCCATAAATCCAATATGCGCCAATTTGAGAAAGGGTTGCACGTCTGTCATGTTTAATGATTCTCGTCAGTCGTCGTTTGTCCCGTTCTTTCACGATATTTTTCCGGCCGCAGCGATGTCGAAGATGTGATGTTTTACCGGATTACCGATATTCACGGTACTTTCGTGAAATGGTAGTACGTGAACATCCAAATGCTATCGCTACCTCGGAGATGCCATGTCCCATCTCTCGTGCGCCGACTATAACACTACGTTCAAACTCACTTAAATCTTGATAACCTGCCATTGTAGCAGCAGTAACCGATCTAGCTGCCGACCACATCGCGTTACTCTGATTGGTTCCATACCTCTGTTATTTGCATACGCAAGCCTATACCAGTTTTTTTTGGCTCTTTAGTGTAATTAACTTCAGTTCTTCCCTCATAATAGTATAAACCTTCCATAGTCCCTAGATAAAAGTACAAAATATACATAACTATAACAATGGTGGAGGCTTGGTTCCTCCCTACCCTCTCGCTGCCTTGCATCAGCTTCTCTACCATCTACCCCCATTTCAATAAATTGCCCATCCACCCTCACTTTCTTTCGACAGTAATTATTTAAAAAAATAAAATAACATGGCTTCACGTTCCATATTAATACAATAATTAAAAGCTAAAGCCATGTATTTTCATTTTCTAAACACTCATTTTCATGTAATACCTCTTAAAATATTCCCAGTTCATTAAATTATGAAATTATGTTCTCAGCTATCTGATAGAGTGACAGCAACCTGGTAACTAAATGGCGCTTTATTTTATCGTCTGTGTGCGTTGGATATTAAGTTCAAATTAATTTACTAGCGTAGTTTAATAATTCAATGTTCACAACTGAGTAAGTTAAAGGTTTTCCATTACTTACGCATATAAGTCAGTACATTTTTTAAATGATCCCAACGAGTTTCTAGATATTTACTTGTTTAAATAACGTAATAGTCTGCCGTTTACCTGATTAATGATATCTGCGCATCATACAGTAATAAGTCTCTTCACTAAGCAATTGTGAAATACAATATTTTCCCGTTAGTTCTCAAGATGTTTTTACATGAAATTAGTCGACCCAGTGTCCATTAACTCGCTGTCATATGGGCACTCAGCACATGCAAGGTCGCAGGCACGGGCGTTCGGAAACGCCGTGCCAACAGTTCTGTGCAAGTGCACATCAGCACTCTTGCACACATGCAGAGTGTGCGTTTTGAGAGGCGCGCAACTTGCAAAGCCTACATGTCCCCTGGCCCTCTAGTTTAACGGTTTACATTTCCTGTACTGCTTGCTCTTCTGCAATTTTCCTATTTTCTTCTACTATCTCTGTTTGCTTGTCACCGTTTCCTGCTAAAGTTCTGTTGGGATGTAAACTCTGCACACAGCCAGAATGCAAGTCTTTGGGCAAGCAGGAACTGTGTTCCAGGGTTTAGCCAACCCTGTGGTTTGACCATCTGCAAGAGTCAGAGGTCCACCAGCCCTTATTTAACAGTGTGCACAGACTCCTTGATCTAGGGCGTAAGAGGGAATTACTGTGTTACTAGAAGGTTTCTAACGAAATGGGAGAGTTGCTAGAGTCACACCCACTTCACCTGTGAATGGCCGTGCGCAGGCGAACCCATGTGCATACAGTAGATAGAAGTAGCTCACCATTGGGTCGAATTTGGTTTCTCGCGTGGAGACGAGGATCACTTTGGGTCTCTGGCGGAGTGGTGACCCGCTAGAGGGGCCTTTTTGTCTCGTTTGGAAGCTAACTGGCCTAAATATAGAAGGCCAGGCAGCACCAGCTCAGAGATACGGGACGCAACTTAGTTTGACTTTGGTGAGTTCATGAGTGCCGCATTATTGGCTGTGATTGTAGTATAATTTCACTGAGTTTAGAAAAATCAGTGATACGTGTCTCAACTCGTTGCAGAGTAGACAAGCTTCTAATGGGTACGCAATTCTTAAACTAAAATGATTTTTCGTTTCTGCCAAGGACAATTTAATATAACAAATAAATGACCATAGCCGTATTTATGTAGTACCAGTGCCATAGCTTGTTTTTACAGAATATCTAATTATAACTCACAATCAACGGTGACCATACAAAAAGTCTCATATTCTATCATTTAACTTCTCAAGGGACTTAATGTGAGAAATTAAATAACATATTTAATTTCAAGTATGCTACTTGATCCAGGTCGTATTATTATAAGTTCAGCAGTAATATTTCCGTTGATCGAGTTTCTCAAAAATACTCAGAAATATGCGTAAATATGCATGAATTCATAATTATAATTAAATCACAACTCTTTCTTTGCATTTTAACGCACACTGAAAGAATTACAAGTTTGAGATGAAAGTAATAGAGAGGTGAAATCGCAGGATTACTTATACAAAAGTAGTATATAAAATTATTTGATGTTGCTGAATTACTACATGAAATTTTAACCATAATTTAAAATTTTAAACCTCTAAGTCAATTCTTGCTCAGTGTCTTTTCAATTAAAAATAAATGAGAAAAAAAATTATTATAAAAGAAAATTTTGAAAATGTTTACTTCTCAATGCACTATTTGGAAAAAAATTAATTTTTATCATTAATGTATTTATAGCGTTTAGAACCCTGTTTTAGATATATAATTTACCCACAAGTCTGTTATAGTTTTAGGATGACATTGTACTAATAAACTGTATTTTTGTGAGTTGACAGACAGCACAGCCGTGAACACGGGACATAGCTGGAGCCTCGCGGAGTGTTCGAGTCAGCCGTGACGAAACACTAAGCACCGCGCCACACTGCATTTCCCGCCGTAGGTGGCGCAATGGCAACGATCAGCAAATTCCTTCTTCGCGCGCGCCGCTACTCAGTCAGTAATAAGGTCAACAACGCCGTCACACTTTCAACACAATCACAACCGGCCGGTATTACACTAGCACACACACGCACTTAAGCTCTTTTACACACACACACACCAACACCACTTCGCTTTATTGTAGTTTGAACTTAAACACAAAATATATCAGTAGATTGAGTGCGTCGTCCTTTTCTATATTTGTTAATAAATTCCATTATTATTCAATGTTACAAAAAAATTAAATAAGTAATAACAGATAATATAAAACAGAGCTGCATATTATTTATTAGTATGACTTACAATTTAAAGGAGTATTATATATTTTCTTTAAAAAAAATAGAAAAAAATGTAAGCCTTCATACTTAGACCAGAGTGCTCCGAACATATATTACATAGTTATCAAACTTATTTAATACATTTTATATAGACCTATCAAATACGATCAGAAAAATAAGGCCTAATAATTTTATACAAACTGATGATAATAAAATATTTGTAATATTTATAGTTTCATTAAAACTAAGTTTGATTATTGTATGATTTTCAGGCTTATCCGTAAACATTCAATATGTCACAGAAAATGTGATATGATAGATAACTTCATAATAATTACTGTAAAATGCTATACTATAGAGATTACTAAACCGTACAACACTGCATAGAACGGATATTATGAATTTAACACAAAAATATGTAAATACTATAAATTAATTGTCAAATTTTATTTTGAATAATGTGTTAATGCTATACAGTAATTGTGAATTTTATTATGTTTATTGTGCTAGCTTTAAGTTAACGTAAGACTCAATATAGCTTAAGTTACTGACTGTTAGCAATTCAACGAATTGGGTTCATAGTTACTGTTCGAACCACACGCTGCGCACCCACCGAGTGGGACAAATGCTAGTACGCGAACTGTTGTCATGTAATAATAATCTTCCATGGCGGCTTACATAGCGGCTGGTATACCAGCTCGTGCACCAGGCCTTGTAGAAGCTTGTACAAGACTAAGTACGGCAGCAGGTATAGTGTAATATCGGCTTAACGGACACGCATGTCCTTGAGAGCAGACAATACCTCCCCTACTGCCATCCCCTCCCTTCACCGGCAACTCTCGGGGCGAGACGAGGAAAATCACGTAGCAAGTAGGCAGCAGCACGATACGGGCCTCAAAATACACAAAACATCTGTACCGTTTTAGTTAAATTTCTTAAAATTCAATACTCTGACGATACCTTTTTTTTTGGCATGATTTTACCCAGGAACTATAGCTGATTCCACAATAATGTTTTGTTTCCCAAGTATTTATTTTCCAACTATTTGATAATCATGCGCAAATTTACGCAATTTCATCATTTTATAAAATATATTAAACACTGATAGAATAGAAAAGTATAACCATAGCTCGAACAATTAAGTTTTTACTCACACGGAAAAAAAAATTGGTCGCCATATCTTTAATAGTTCCAAAATAATCATTATTACAAAACCACTGTGAGTTTCTCACTCGAGATGGGACTATATGGCACTCTTAAATATGAAAAATCTAATCCCTTATATGGAGCGGCGCGTTTGGCCTGGACTGGCGAGCTACGTTGTCAAACGCCGCATTTCGCCAGGAACATCATTGAAAATTATGATTTATTTAGTACAAAGTATCTTATTACGTCCAGTATTTTGTAAAAAAAAAAAAGTCTTTGGTTGCCTTTAATTTACATAAATTTTGAATGATCTCTAATAGGATGTAAAGAAGACTTGCGTTTCTAGATCCTCGCTCGTCGGACAGTCTCTGGAAGTAAGGATCTGGAACCTCTCTCCTTGCCACGTGATCCCCCCCCCCCCTTTCCGGACTACTTGGCACAAATCGTCGGGAAATGTGAAGGACGTAGTAAAATATGTAATGCGCCTGCTACCGGCGAGAAGTTGCTGAAATATTCACTGCACTTGTTCGATCGCAATGTCGCAGCAAGCCATTTTCTCTGGTCTCACTCGCGCAAAGTAACTGATGAGAAACATCCCGCTAACGTGAGGATGGGTTTCCAAGGAAAGTTGTAATAGGTACCTGGAGTAGATGATTTATAAACGTGGCTGCAACAATTTGGAATTCATTACGAAGAATGAGCCTGCATATGGAGTTTATAGTGATATCTGAACAGGTTTTTACACTATTACAAGTTTTCTAGGGAATTTATTTCGGACGTTTTCTTTAAATTTACCACTGAGTACTTGCAAAAAAATGCATGTGGCAATGTACCTTTTTGGCTAGAATATAAACAACATAATGAACAGTTTGCGTGGTGCCAGTATTTCCAAAAATAACGGAATATTCGGAGTGGAGTGGAGAGATTTGGGTGGCTCGTAACATCCGGGTCTTGAGAGCCGATGAGGGTGAAGCGAGGTGGAAATGGGACAGCACCGGAATGCAGAGGCGGGTAAACGGGAGATCCCCGAGAAACTCCGCCTACCAGCGGCATCGTCCGGCACGAATCCCACATGCGAAAATCCGGGAGAGGCCCCGCCGGGAGCTGGAATCGATTCGCCTAGGTGGGAGGCGAGTAGTCTAACCACTACACCACCGAAGCCTCCTTCAGGGGTGAACTGGATAGGAAGGAGCCTCCGTTGGCAACAGTGGTGGATCAAGACATGAAAGTTTTGCCCGTGGGAGGGGGAGGGAGAAGGATATCGGGTCTGATGGTATGGAATACTCTCAGGAAAATGTCGGAATTTAACTAAACATTAATGGTAGCATGTTAAGATTATATAGGTCTTCTGAAAATAAGTTACTAAGTTTGAAATTAAGCCAAATTAAATATTTATTATTCATTGTTTTTCTTTCCTACTTTGCGTATCTTCTAGCATATAACTTTTAACTTAACTTCTAGCGATTCTTAAAATGTGCTGTTAGTTATCTCCTTTTATTTTCACGCAGATCTAAGAGGATCTGGCTGTGAGATCCTCGGTGGTATTTCCAACTTGCCAACCCTGGCCTGTCCTCCCCTGGGAGGGTTCGATTCCCGGGGAAAAACCAACCTTTTTGTGTATACAGCGCTCATTTTCTCCATTCCAACTCTGGAAACAAGGGGCAAACTACTATTGACTCGCTCCTTACGATACGCTTTCGTCACCCGCATACAATTCAGCTGCTGAAGTGCGTGGCAGAGAAGAATTATTTTTGCTGGCTTACCATTCTTCGGGTTGAAAATGTCATCACTTGTTTAGTGAGTAGTTGTTATGAAACACTAAGCAACGTAAGAATACTGGAATTATAAGAACCAATTCAGCGAATACGTGCGATGTAAAAAAATTTAATGTTCTCTATAAACATGGTGTATCCGGGGTAATATTACAAACTTTGAGGGATGATGCAGAAGGGCACCAGAATACATTTGAGATAGGGAACTCCGATCCAGAAACGCTCCTGTCGAAACAGTTTTGGGATGGCCGATGTAATCGTGCTGCTTCCCTAATGTTTCCATTAGTTTGTCCGTTAACAAACACCACAGCCGCACGTTCCGCGGCAATGTACACCATTTCACTCAGATTGACCAAGTGCACTCGTCCGCGTGCAAACACAGGCTGCAGCCTACCCACACTCGTACCTCAGGACTCGCCACGTCGACGCACCGCGTGGCATCTACCGCGCGTTGGTGGAGCGTGCGTTACCCGCCCCTCGTGCTGTACTACGCCTACAGAGCATGTTGGCCTGCTCATGGCATCGGGGTTAGCATGCCTGACTGCCTCTCTCCAGACATAGAGTTCGATTCCCGCCTCGAGTAAGGATGTTTATCCTGGTTTGCACGTTTCAAGGTAATGTTGGTACTATATCTTATGACATTATACGTAGTACATTCACAACGCCTCGAACGTTGTCGTAACAGGCATCCAAGCACTGCTTTGGTTGTAACGTTCGGCGGAGGCTTTTCCGAACCACGCTTCGCTGTCTTAAATGGATGCTGGTGCCCTTCATCATCCATGACAATTTGTAACCACACCCCGTANCCTAATATCGTGTAGGGCCCCGCGAGCACGCAGAAGTGCCGCAAGACGACGTGGCATGGACTCGACTAATGTCTGAGGGAAGGAAGAAGGCATTGAAATCTGCGCCAATTTGAGAAAGGGTTGCACGTCTGTCACGTTTAATGATGCTCGTCAGTCGTCGTTTGTCCCGTTCGTTCAAGATCTTTTTCTGGCCGCAGCGATGTCGAAGATTCGATGTTTTACCGGATTCCCGATACTCACGGTGCACTCGTGAAATGGTCGTACGCGAAAATCCAAATGTTATCGCTACCTCGGAGATGCTATGTCCCATCTCTCGTGCACCAACTATAACACCACGTTAAAACTCACTTAAATCTTGATAACCTACCATTGTAGCAGCAGTAACCGATCTAGCAACTTTTCCAGACGCTTGTTGTTTTATACAGGCGCTGCCGACCGCATCACGTTACTCTGGTTGGTTCCATACCTCTGTTATTTGCGTACGCACGCCTATACCAGTTTTTTTTTTTTTTGGCTCTTCAGTGTATATACAGTGGCTCACATTAATATTCGGCCACCGATGATTATCGCAGTTTCATGGCCTTATGTGTTTCATGGCCTTATGTTACATTAAAAATAAAGATAAACATAAAACATATTGCACAATCATTCTTGTGAGCTTTAAATGAAATGCAATAGTAGCCAATAACTGAAATGAACAGTGCAAGTTAGTGAAACACAATATTTTGTCCTCGCGTGCTTCATACGTACCTTACTGTAATATTTGGCCAGTTGTGGTAGACGCGTGGCACAGGCATGATGCACATTGCGTTCGTACCTCGTGTAATTCCCTGCACGCTCTCTGCTCTGGAAGATTGTATTGGGCAGCTCTGTTGGCTGCATCAGTTAGGCAAATGGGACGTAGGGGCAAGAATACAACTTTTGAACAGCGGTAGCTGGTAATTTTTCATCATGAAAAGAAGAAATCTCAACGAGAAATTGCAGAGCACTTGAATCTGCCAAGGTCCACTGTCGGAGACATCATAAGAAGGTTTAAGAAGTAAGACAGAATAGATTCGGTACCTCAAAAAGGACAGCCAAAGAAATTAAGCGAGAGAGAAGAACGTCTAGTAATCAGGAAAATAAAGAAAGATAGAAAATTAGTACTTGCAAACTTACCACTGAATGTGGAAAGAACGTCCATCCAGAAACCATACGAGTTATCAGAAGAGCAGGATATAATGGCAGGGTATCTAGAAAGAAGCCTTTCATTAATGAGGCAAATAGAAGAAAAGACTTACGTTCGCAAAAGACCACGCTGACAAAGATGAAATCTGGTGGAATGATGTTATTTTTGCTGATGAGACGAAATTGAATGTGTTTGGTTCAGATGGCAGGGTAACAGTATGGCGCAAGCCAAATGAGGAGCTAAAACCTGGGAACATACAATCTACTGTGAAACACAGTGGAGGTAGTATTATGATCTGGGGTTGTGTATCTTCAGCAGGTGATGGAGAGGCTGCACGTTGATGGAACTATGAAAAAGGAAGACGATCTCAACATCCTGAAAGCAAACCTGCACAAGAGGGCTGATAATCTGGGCATTAGGAACCCGTTTAAGTTCTACCAACATAATGACCCAAAACACAAGTCGTACATTGTCAAGAGCTGGCTTTTGTATAACTGTCCCAAAGTCATCAAAACACTTCCTCAATCACTCGACCTGAATCCCATAGATAATCTGTGGGATGAACTCAAAAGAAGACTGCGTTCTACAACAATTAGGTCCACAAAAGAATTAGAGAAAAGGTCGAAGGAAGAATGTAGTAAGATTGGCTTCGAATGTACTAGGAAAATAATTGCTAATATGCCACAATGCGTGCGAGAAGTAATTAAACAGAATGGCAATGCTAACAGGTACTAATTAATGTTTGTTTAATTTGCAAAGAGGATTATGTTGTGTTTGAATGATGATGGCCGAATATTAAAGTGGCGTACTTATACAGCATGGGATGACAAAATCATATTGTTTGTTAAGTTGCATTGCTCATTTTCGTTATTGGCTAACGCTATATTTCATTTAAAGCACACATTGTATTGTGCAACACGATTTATATTTATCTTCATTACTAATGTAACATAAGGCCATGCAACTGCGATAATCATAGTTGGTCGAATATTAATGTGAGCCACTGTGTATATGTATATATATATATATATATATATATATATATATATATATATATATATATATATTGCTACAAAATAACTTGTGCTAAGTAATAAGTGTGCTCGAACTATTTTTACCTACAATTATATTTGCATTTTTGATGGCAGTATGACTATATTTCCGTAAATGGTAAATGTAGACACTGAGTAGGCTATAAAGTCAATGTTAACCGTTATAAAATATTATTTATATTTCATTTTATCATAAAAGTTATCGTAACGCATTAAAGTATAATTTGTATCAAACATGTTTGACAATACAAATTCTAAAATTTCCATAATTACTTTTTCAGCAGCATCTAAATCTAAAATGTATTGTCTACAACGTGTAGATGTCTTGAGATAAAAGGTACTGGAAACTCATTTCTTATCTCTGTTTACTCTGTATATGAGAGTAGCGTTTTTAAAAGCGCGATAAAGAGATCGGGAAGAAGTTAAAACAGAGCTCCTTTTTTATTTATTACAAGTGACACGGGGCAACAGACTACCAGAAGGGGGCAGAGGTGGCGCTAAAAAAAACATTAGAAAAAGTGCTTCTGGTTCAGAACATGATAAGAACTACTGGTCTACGGCAATGCGCCGGTGATGAAGTGCCACCGAGTACATAAAACTAGCTTATGGTTGGGCACCGCGAGTTGAGTTTTATTCTTCCACCTAATGCTACGAGTAACAGTTTGCTGTGCAAATAACGAGGTTATAATGAAACAGAGACTAAGATAACTGTTACCAATGCAATCCATTCATGTAAAGTTCCGAGTTGGCTCCATTTGATGCAAAAATATAGCATGTGTTAAAATCGGAGGATCATTATCCTAATCTCGCTGGTGGAAGGGGGGGGGGGAGGAGGACGTCAAACCTCCACCTCCACCTTCAGCCCTGCTCTCCTGTAAAAAAAATTTATTTAGGTCTGTTTTTGTTTTATTTTCATTAGGCCTATGTATCCATTCAAAACGGGGAACTTCCATTAACAACATTTTATCTAAATTTAACTTATGCATCATCGGGCAGGCGCAGCAGTTCGTGAAATCTAAAATCGATAAAAAACTTGGCGTCGCTTCAGTTTCTATAAATAAGGACTCGTTCATGCTTAGTCAGTGTCAGTTCAAAAGATGAAGAGAAAAATATTTTTTATTTTCTCAAAGTACTGGAAAACACTTTCAGAGAAATGCATACTGTACGTCCACATAAAATTCCATTGCTACTTGAAATTTAAATTTATTTACGATAATAGTTATAATATTCTAAACCTTGACCCCC